>MU182338.1:152498-178386 GCA_016904865.1 Pissodes strobi
CGTCGGTACTCAAGATCACAACGTCATCGGCGAATCGAAGATGATTTAGGAACCTTCCATCTATGGTGAAACGCCACGCTTGCCGAGCGGGTTGGCGAGTGTATTTTCAGCTGCCCCTAACCTTCTTGTCATCTTCTGCCGTCGGGCCCGTTGGCCGGGTTTCACCTGTATCCCAGGCGGGGGCCCTGACAGGATGCTATCCGCCGGGCCAGCTGAACCCTGGTTTTTTAACGAGGTTGTTACTCCTCCTCCTTTTCCATCCTGGCTTGGGACAGGCATTGGCCGAGTTCAAGATTGTATTATAACCAAATTATTGAGATTTTTAATATAAAGTTTGATAGAAACAAATTAGCTGTTTCTGTAAAGGGACCATGTCTATATGGAAATAGAAGAGGAAATTTCAGGTTCGTATTTAAATAATTGACTTGGTTGAGAAGAAAATATGAAACATCGATTATTTAAAAATAAGCATATCTACCATGATATAGTAACATTAAACCTGTTTTAATTTTTTTATCTCATTAAAAATAAGGCTACAATTAAAAAAAATCTGATGTAGCTTTTCCACTTTTACGCAAGAATTCAGAACTTTATATATTTCGAAATAATAAGAGTAATACAACTTTTCTGTATCTTTGACTCTTTACAAAGTACACATTACTACTAGATTTTTATTACCGGTGTATTTATTTGTATAATAGTATATTATTTAGTAATTATTTTTGAGGTATGTCTTCTTCTGCTAAAATCTTTTTTTATCGAAATCGTTCCTATTTTTTTTTAGAACGGCAATTGAAATAAATGGTCGTAAATACTAATATCTATATTTTTCTAAACAGATATAACTGAACGTAGCGTACAATAATATACTTAAAGGGACGAAGGCTTGTTATGTTTGAAATATGTTGAAATAAGCCAGGAGAACCCTTTCATTACTGCTATTCTTGATTCCTTTCCCATTGCATCAATCTTCAATTTTTGCTTAGGTTTGCTCGTACGTCTGTCTTGATTTTTCTGGAAGTAGGGAACTGACAACGTTTTGTATAACGTCTTGGATATCCAAAGGGAGACTCTAGGTATCAGAATCACCCATATTAATATTAGTTTTCACTAAAACTGACATATGGGACAAAAGTGGGAGCCAATAATGAAGTTGCCAAGGTAGAAATTACAACAATCAACAAGCGCGTTTGATTGATAATAATTTTGAATTTTAGTTTATGAAATCGTTTTTGATATTATAAAATAAATCGAATACATGCAAATAGAATCTATTTGGATCATATTGAAGAATATTATAATAATTAAGCATTTGTCCTGGAACTAACCATTTGTCCTGAAACTATTAACTTAATACCTAATTAAATTTTGGATGAACTTTATTAATGAAACTTGTGTCTCCAAACTAAAATTTCATATTAGACTACAGATTTCTCAATCATCCTGTAATTTATCGAGAACGCTATTAAATCTCAAAAAATGCTAGCCGTATTAGGTTCGAAAACAAATTATCTTTAAAATTTCTTCAAACAGTGTTAAATCGGGAAATATATTTGAAAAAAATATATTTTTTAGTTATTTTTAAATCAGCTAATTTTAAGTGGTTGAGAGAGATGCGCCTGGATTGTACAAAATTTCCTAATGAATTGGAGTATTGTTTAGATCAGTGTGTCGAAAACCCAAAAAAAAATATTTTCCTGATATTATAAGTGTTAATTTGTGTCATAATTTAATTTATTGAAAGTATTTTAGCTGCATATACGCTATATTTGTCATGTTTGTTATATTTCCGTTATGATATTTTTAAATATCTTATATTTATCTATATATTATTTATACTGGTATTTTAAAATTTAGATGGTAATATAAAAATATATGTAAAATAAATTATTAACATAAAGGAAATGCTTTTATTGATCCTTCCCTGGCTTTATTTTGTATTCGTTTTAAGGCTAAGATGATTTTCTACAATCATTTTTCTACTAATTATTTCTAAAATTTGAATTTGATGTCAATTAATTTAGTTTCAAATACAAAACCGTATTTTATTTTTCTTTCATCGGAAAGTCATGGTCTCTTTTTGTAAAATACTTATTTATTTTTTTAATAAATCTTCCGTAAAATATATAAATTAAATTCCAAGAGAAATTATCTTTCAAATTCCTTCAGGCAACATTAGATCGAATATATTTTGAAATCGTAGTTTTTCTCTAGTTGAGTGGAGTTATTTATAAATCAGCTTTTTTTAAGAGATTAACAGAGATCCTCTCATCAGAAAAAACTGCCTCTTACACTGAAGTATTGTTTAGATTATAGTGTCGAAAACCCCAGAAAAAATGTTGATTTATGCCATAATTTAATTTATTAAAAGTATTTTAGCAATGCGGTATTTATTAAATATTCTTATATTTATCTATATAATGTTTATACTGGTATTTTAAAATTTAGATGGTAATATAATAATATATGTAAAATAAATTCTTAACATATAAGAAATAGTTTTATTGATCTTTCCCTGGCTTTATTTGGTATTCGTTTTAAGAACTGAGATCATTTTCTAGTTACTTTTTCCTACTTATTTTTAACACTTGAATTTGTTTTCATCAATTAATTTATTTTATCTTCCCTTCTTCGCAAAGTTATGGTCTCTTTTAGGCAGATACTTAATTATTTTTTTCAAAAAATTTAGCTAAAATATAAAAAGTTTTATTCATTTAAATTTTTAAGTATTTTGTTATATAATGAAAACTATTCATATTTTGTAATCATTATTTAAGGCAACCTCAATCTGCATCTATATCAGTTTTGAAGAAGGTCTTGATTTCAGGCTTAAGGTTGAGATCAGCTGTAGTTCTTTTGTTGACAGGAGTCTGCCGATTCGACATCCTGGCACCGACGCCCTACGAGCTGTCATGTCTAGCGCCGCGTCGGTTTCATACCTACCCTGACGATTACCCCCAGGTAGAGACTTTCTTCTACTTATTTCATATTTCACCATTTCCATGGGACAGTGCGTGCCAGTTTTAGCTCCACGGGTAGTGTTTTATTTCCTCCCTACCTTTCCATACTGCTGGAAGCAGTGCCGATGAGCATACCCTATTCGCAAGTCGGCCGCGCCCGATAGAGGAACTGGCAAACACCCACGGGCTATTATTATTATTATTATTATTATCCTCTCCTTCTGTCTCGGTTGAAACCGCATTATTAACGGATGGTTTCTCTAACAGGGAAGAAATTCACCTTATTCTGTTAGATGTTTAGAAACTTCCTCACTATGTGGCAGGTTTGGAGTACAGCAGTCCTCTGAAATATACCGAGAAGTAGGGGCAGGAAGATCCAACCTAACAAGGTTTCTTTATAGGTTCTTTGGTACAACACCTGTAACGGACACAACAATCGGTATTACACTTGTACTGACCAGCTGCCAGGTGTGTTGCAGATCTATAGCAAGATTTTGGTATTTTCCGATTTTCTCTTGCTCGGTTTTAAGGAGATTAGTTGTCAGTGGACAAGCAATGTCTTATGTAGTAGGTCAGGACAATATAAAACAATGTCGTCGTACTCCAGGACTGGGGATGACGTATACTTGTAGAAAGGTGAGGGTTGAGGGTCAGCCAAATTTGGTTGCTAGCTCTCTGTGGATAATGTTGGCTATCTGGTTGTGTCTTCCTAGATACTGAGAGTTAGATAGCGTTGAGCATCTGGCAGTGATGTGCTCTATTGTTTCTCCACGCTGCGCGCTTGCTGCACATTCTACACACGTCCAGGGTTCCAGTGTTCTTGAGGATGAATTTCTCATAATTCCTAGTCCTGAATAGCAACAATGAATCCCTTAGTTTCAGTATGAAGGTAACCCTCCCGCAGCCACAGCAGTGAACACCCTCTATCTGTAGAAGAGACGCCGCGCCGGGTACCTGACATGCAAGATCTTATCCCGCCAACTAGCATGAGTATCCTCCAAGGAGCGTTCTGTAAAGATCTTTTGACGGTCAGACAGATCAAGAGGGGTATAATTTATGTCCGCAGTGCAGATCGCCGTCATGATGATGTTATTGAAGCCATGGAAGTACTGCCGTAATTTCTCTTCTTGCAAAGTTGGAAAACATCAATAAGTCCCCTTCCGCCCTCCTCGCGTGGTAGATATAATCTCTGACGGGCACTTTTTGGGTGGTGCGCTCTGAACTTCGTGAGCGTAGTCCTTGTCATAGTGTTCAACGCCCTCAGTTCGATATCAGAGAACCTCAAAACACCGAACGCGTACGACAAAACCAGCACGGCATATGGGTTAATGGCAGTGATCAAATATTTGGCATTAAGCTTGGTGTTAAGAAGCTTGTTGAGTCTGGATTTATAACGTCCTGCAACCTCTTTCCTCAGCATTGAGTGGTCAATATGTTTATTCTGTTGGATGCCCAGATACTTGTATGTGTCTTCTGACGCCATTTGTTCGAAACTGGCCTCTGGAAGTGTGACAATGTTGCCCTTTTTTATATGAATTTCGGCACACTTATTAAGATCGAAAGATATCTCGATATCGTCACTAAATATCTGTACATTATCCATTAAGGGCCTGCAATGAACCTCGTTCTCAGCATGAAGCTTTATATCATCCACGTACAAAAGATGTGAAATACGCAGTTTGTCTTTGAGGCTAAGTCGATATCCTTTATTAGATTGGTTTAAGATGTAGGAAAGCGAATTCATGGCTAAGCAGAACTAAAAGGAATTTAATGTGTCTCCCTGAAATATTCCCCTTTTAATATCAATCATTGATATGCATTGGTTGTTAACTTGGATTTGTGTCTTCCAATTGGGCATTATATGTGTCAGGAGATTTATAACAGGGCTGATTTTGTATAGATGGAGAACCATTATCAACCAGTCATGAGGAAGAGAATCAAACGCCTTCCTATAGTCGATGTATACCATGCTCAAGTTTCGCCGTTTTAGTTCTGCTTGCCTTATAATTACTGCATCGATAGTAAGTTGCTTCTTACATCCCATAGACCTCTTCCTGCATCCATTCTGTCCCCAGCTTACAAGGTTGTTAATATCGCAGTGGCTATAGATTTTTTTGTGAAATATTGAAGTTATGGGCTTATAGACCACAGACAAGCAGGTAATTGGCGTGTTCTTTCTTGGATCTGTTGCGCTGCCCTTCTTTTTTAGGAGGTAGGTAACGCCTTGTGTAAGGAAGCGAGGAAAGGTCCGCGGATTCTCGATCATCATGTTTAGGTGGTGGGCAAGTGATGGATGCAGAGCGTCAAACTTCTTAAGCCGGAAATTGCGTAGTTTGTCAGGGCCGGGAGCTTTCCAGTTAGGGGCAACCTTTAAACATTCTCTGATAGCATGCTCTGTAGTTGTGATGTTAGACATCTGGGGCAGTGCGCTTAAGCTTTCCTCCAGTGTAGGAAGCCATACAGCTTCGGTATTATAGTGAGCTGGTTTAGACTATATATTATGCCAGAACTGTTTGAATGTTTCCTGATTTTTCTGTTGCTCACTCTGTTCACTTTTCTTATCGTTAGACAGTTCCCTGTAAAACACTTTCTGTCTGTTCTGGAACCTTTGATTTTGTTTTTTTCATTTGCTGGTTTTATTATATCGGCGTCATCGTCCACCTTTGATATTTAGCTTCTGCCTTAATTCATCCAGATAGATGGTGAGTATTTCCTTGATATCAGGATCCCATAGGTTAATTTTCATCTTGAGGAGGATGCGGCCCATCTTGGCACTGACTTTTTACTACAGTTATTTTTTAGAAATTCATGCATAGTGTCGATTTCTGTTCTGAGAGAGTTAATACCCCTCTCAACTCTCTCAGCCCTCCAAGCAGGCAGCACCCCGGCTGTCCTATTTCCTGAGGCAACCTCAAAACTAAACTCCTGACCGTTCAGCTCCATCCTCAGTGTGGCGACTGCATAGATAGCTGCGTGTACATCTGACATATTTTCATACCTGTTCTCGATATGTTTGAGAGCCGAATTAACGCTTCTTATATGGTCATTGGTAGCCTTATTGAAACCTAGTTTTGGCATCGCTGGTCTTACTAAAAGGTCACCGTGGCGGAAAAGTTGAAAGAGATGGTCAAGTTTTTCTTCGCACATGTCGTAAGCTAACATCAGGTTCAGCCTGGTCCTCCTGAATCTGTACCACATACGTCGTGTTATGTTGTGTCGTATCCCTGTCACCTAGTTCACCAGCTACCCGACGGCGGATTTGTTCAATTTCTACAGGTGTAAGATACTTATTTTTGATTATTGCGTTCTTCCTGTCTACTAGGTTTTGTTCGTTCACCAGAACGTTGGGAAACCTTGTTGAGAACTCAGAGTAAAATCTGTGTCTCCAACCTGGTAAGGGATCATCTTTGCATTCATTAATGAGCAGGTATGTGTGAATAACCTTAATGTTCATCTCTCTGCTCCATTTCGTTATGGATGTTTCTTTCCGTCTGGAAGCCTTCCGGTGCATTCTAGAGCTGGTAGGCCGTCCAGTCTAGGTTAAAATGATAGGATCCTCACCAGTTTCATTGCGAATTTCATCATCGATGGGCTGCAGTCCCGTGTCAGGTATCGCCCTATTCCCTAACACATCCGAGGCTTTTTTCTTGCTTCGTGTCTCCATTAAAATATGAGTAAGTAATGTAGAATAAGCTTCTACGGGCGGGTATCCGACAACCCTTACTCAGCCGTTCCTAACATGGGAAACAGACGCTTTGCAGCCGCCCACTCTGGGTAAGAAGCTGCTTGCTGGCTTTGTTCCACCCCGGGTATTTTATTTCCCCGGTACCCAACCATTTAGTGACAGTATTTTGGTAAATCCGGATCTCAACAAGAGTTCACAGCGATTTACCCGAAAATCTTTCGCAGGATGTGTGCGGTTCCCAATAGTGCGATCTTCTGCACTTCTTTAGCTGATGGGTGACATGGTGGCATTTTGATGTTCTGATCATAGCCTTTCTTTATTGTACCTAATGCTCCTACTATGACTGGCACTATTTTAGTTCTACAATTCCACATCTTACTGATCTCGATTTATTGGTATTATTATTGTTATTATTATTATTATTAGTAATATTATTATTATATTATCATCTCATGTAAAAAAACTCTGAGATATTATAGTCATCAGCCAGGTAATGTTTATTCGCACAAGGATTAGCTTAAATTTCCTTATCTTAATATTTTACCTTTATCAGACAGAGTCGGAAGCAGAAAGCAATAAATGGATTTAGGATAATAATATAATCCAGTAGATTTTTGTCATTGCGTATCAACACAACATGTAGATAAAATATAGTTTGCAGTTGGTGTTAGTATTATCGCGAAATACGATTGAATGGGTGGAAAGAAAAGTTGTTGTGGTCGTCGGGTAAGTACGAGATTCATACTTCTAAATCAACTTAAAAATTTTTACTTAAATAGTCTCATGATTCCTTAGTTTTATAATACGTACCTTGTACAGGTGTATTCTAATTCCAATGCATTGCATGTCTTTTTCTTGGACTCTTTTGATTACATTCCTAGATGTTTTTTACTTGCTCTCTTTTACTTAAATGAGTACTTATGATCGTTTCTCAATGTTTTTCGTCTTTCCGCCGTTTATTTTTGTTGAGTTAGTTTGTTAGTTAGAAGAAAAGGGGTTGATTATAGCTTTTGAAATGTAAAATGACATAAAAACAAGCATGAAAAAGGGCATGCACTAGGCCATTTTGAAGCAATTATTCTTGCCTGTTGTAATGGTTATTTCATGACGGACGTTATTTGTGAACATCTTTCGTCATAAAATGCCGTAGTATTCTGGTTTCAGTTGATTTTCTTTAATATAGCATTAATTTTCTATTTAGTTCCTTTATGACTGACATTTCAGGAGTCGTGTCAATTGGCATCTTGATTTGGGTTTCGCTTTGCTCCTGAGCCTACCTGGGCTCAGGCAGCCTAGCAGATTTAAAAAAGAAAATCTTAACAGGTTTTTTTGCAGGGAGAGTCCTGGAAATTTTATGCATTCCTACGTGAAGAATCCTTCTTCTAGTCGGGGTTCAATTGTGTTAATTGGTCGAGTAGGTTCCCATCTGAGAGTTTTTGGAGAGCTGCCCAGGAGTCCCTGTAGATCAGTTCAGCAGATCGAACCGTGAAGTCAGATAGCCAAATTTATTGTTAATTATAAGTATATTCTTTTATTCCTATTTTGTTTTTGTTTTAATAGTGAACTGACCATTTTAGTAAGGTTTATATTATGGCAGTTTCGATTTTAAGGGTGATTCTAACGAGTTGTTATCAATATTACGAGTTGATATTATATCCTAGTGGATTGGAAAAGTGTAAGCGGAACATGATCATATTTTGGGTAAATTAGAAATTTTTTTTTTATCCAAGTTACTTGTTCTCTTTTAAGTAGTTATTAGTAGCCCTACTTTTGTAATCTCGTCTGTAGATAACTAATAGTTTTGCTATGCAAAAAATTACCGACCATGGAGAAAACAGCGGCGAAAAATCTCAATTAGCTTGATCATCAAGCGATACTCTTTTATTGGATCTAATCGTTTACAAGCATGCAGTGACTTCTGATATAGCATTAGTTTGTTAAAGATATCTACTAGAAATATCCACGCAATTTATAAAACATATCTATCTGTTCATCTTGTGGCAATTAGGCCGCATATATGCTTTAAACTTATTCTATTTGCTAAGAAAATTCCCTAAAATGTAGGAAATTATCATATAGGTCCAAAATACACAATTCTTAATTAGACTGGGTTTAATTTGTTCATTATGTTTGCTCTTTTACTAATTTTCGAGTCGTCTTATTTAAGCAAAAACAGCTTTGGACTGGGAAGTCAAATTATTGATAAGATAAGTGACATTTGAAATATCTTTGGGACACCAAATAACTCAATAAATCAAACGTTATTTCTAGAAGAGAAGAAAATCCGAGGAATCCTTATCATCCGACATAGATCAAGATTCTGCAACTAAACAAAAATGGCCCCTTTGGAAGAAAATTTTGGTGTGGAGCTTTACTGCATTGTAAGTTTGATATATAAAATTGTTATTATTCTGTAAGTTTGGTATGTGGTTAAAATAAAATATATTTTGAAATCTTAACAATGAAAAGCAATGGAAATATCAATATTAGGATAGCTAAATCGTTTTATATTTCAAAACGTTTGGTCATGCTGGAATATGGTCACTCATTGCCGGTCCCATTTCTTGCAAATTGATGATGGTTCAAACGGAGGGATAAAGAGGGATCTGCGATCTTTTGATCCACTTCCAGTAAGAGGTCGTATATTTCTTTCAGTCTTAATGAATATGAATGTCAATAAATAGACAAGAGGCTTGAAGTTAGTACAACCCGTAAACCTTAACATAGGCATAAACGCAAGAATTTATACGTTTACGGAACCCTTCAGAGCTTTGTAAGTTGCCTGTTGAAGTAGCGCCAGTAGCGGACCGTGGTGTCAAGTAACGTGAAAACGTCAAAGTCGTCACTGCCAATAGATTGTAAAATTTTAGCCTGGCCCGAGAATAACAACCGCAGAGAAGCGACAAAAGCCGTCGGCACCTTTGAAGTTGGAGAGTCAAGTTCAATTTGTCAAATGTGACAGATGATCGGTTTAATACACTGAGAGAAATGTAATGAAGGGAAATGGAATGGTATACACCGATAAAACTAGTAATTAATTACATGTTTATTATTTACTTTATTAGAAATGTATTATGAAAGTAGTTATCTTTTAGGATTTAACGGATTAGCTCAGAGTTTACTGATTTCTCGTGTTCTAACCTTTTTGCAGTGAATACTTCTTTGGTTTTATGAGAGTGGTTTTTCAAGGTTTCATCACGACATGGTTTATGTTTTCGTCTCGCGTTACGAAATTTTCGTATCGTTGATTGGACGACTAACCAAAATAACCAAACCTATTAAAATTTTTTATAGCGTATCGCAACCGGCTCAAATAAGTAAAATAAGTTGAGACTAAGTGAAACTAACCCAAAGTTGATTCGATGACTAACCCAAACTAATAAAATCTATTAAAATTGATTACAACGTAAGTATCGGAAAAGCTTCAAATAACTAAAATAAGTTGAGAATAAGTGAAATTAATCAAAAGTTGATTGGACTACTAACCCAAACTAACTAAATCTATCAAAATTGAATATAATGTATCGGAACCGGTTCAAATGACTAAAATAAGTTGAGACTAAGTGAAACTAACCGAAAGTCGATTGGACGACTAACCCAAACTAACCAAATCTATTAAAATTGATTATATCGTATCGGAACCACTTCAAATGCCTAAAATAAGTTGAGAATAAGTGAAACTAACCGAAAGTTGAATCGACGACTAACCCAAACAAACCAAATCTATTAAAATTGATTATAACGTATCGGAACCGCTTCAAATGCCTAAAATAAGTTGAGAATAAGTGAACCTAACCGAAAGTTGAATCCACTAACTCAAATTAATCAAATCTATTAAAATTGTTTATAGCGTATCGGAACCGGCTCAAATAAATAAAATAAGTTGAGACTAAGTGCAACTAACCCGAAGTTTATTCGTGTTTGGTGTTGAAATAGAAATAAAAAGGTACGCATTTGGCTTTATTTTTTTATATTTATGCCCCCCTTAGTAGTACATAAATGAACATATAAATGACTTACTTTCCTTCGTTCAGAATAATCAGACAAACCATGGGTCTCTGGAATAATTACAAATAAAATAAATGTGTAACCAATAACCACAAAAATCATGAAATTGACGTTTGACGTAGCCGACTGTTCGAGATTATATCACAAAAAGCAACAATTTCATCACGTTTCATGTTGCTGTGGGGAAACGCAAGCCCACGTAGTCCGTAGATCGGTAACGTGGATAATTTTCCAATGCGCATGAGCACATGTCAATCTACACGTTTAGGTTTACGTCGTTGGCTTAACTTCAAGCCTCTATGTCCTATGATTGAACGTTTACGTTAACTCTAACGTACATGGTGGCCAGTTTATTATGGGATGACAACTTATCTCAGAATCAACGGAGTGTACCAAGAAAAGTTTAATACCAAAGTTGTTTGCATTTACTTAAATTTTTAAAATATTATATTTTTATATATAATGGATGTTCGTATTTTGGTGGACAAGTATCAACTTCCTTATTCTAAATAGAATACCCTGTATGTCAAGGCATTTTTGAATTCCTCAGAAAATGCTAGATGTATTTTATATATAATATCCTAGACCTAAATATAACCATTTTTGACATATTTTAAATATTATGTCAAAAATTACGTTTGCAGGTCTAAATATAACTATCAATTTCTCTTATTTAAAGCCTTTATTATTTAATTGGAGTTGCTTTCCTTGTAGAAGTGGATCTACTTTAGTAGTCTCTGTTCGCATTTCTATAATAAATAAATACAGGGTGATCAAAAACTATCATTAAAAACTTAAATAAAAAAATCGTTAAAAGTCATATTTTTCAAATAGAAACCCCTATTTTTATAATTTTATCTTATTCAGCATTAAAAATAAGGGCGACTTTGTGTAAGGTTGTCTATTCGAAAAACTTGTAGTTTTTGAAATATTGGCAATTTAACATTTTTCTATTATAAAAATGTTATACGGCATTTAAGTTTTGTTATTAGTTGGCCAAGCCGGCGAGGCGTGGCGAAAAAAAATTATCGAGCACTACAAAGATGACGCTATTTCTTGTCGTCTGACAATACACCTACTTTTTTCCCCAGCGGGGACGATTATTAATCTTTCGTCGGGCGCAGCGGTTCTAGCAGATACAACAGTCTCTCTTTTGCATCCTGTATGGTAACCTATAGTGTTAAAATCACCACCGCAATGATAGCCTCCTATAATGTGTCTAGAAATGTAAACGCTGGTCGATGGTAGTGTTCTAAAAAGCGATATTTATAATTTGTAAATTATAACGTAATAAGATGCAGTGTATCCAAGAAATCAAAATGTTTGCACATCAAAGCTTCTAACACAAGCTGCCATGGACGTATCGATAGCTGGTCTAAAAACAAGAGGCTACCTATACGGTGAGGATTTTTAACATGATAGGTTACCATACACGATGCAAAAGAATGACTTGTATCTGCTGGAATAGCTACGCCCGACGAAAGGTTAATAACTTAATCGTCTCGGCTGGAGTAATAAGTAGGTGTATTGTCAGACGACAAGAAATAGTGTCATTTCTGTAGTGCCCCATTGTTTTTTTTTCGCCACGCCTCGCCGTCATGGCCAAATAATAACAAAACTAAAAAGCATTATAGCAATTTTACAAAAGAAAAATGTTAAATTGCCAATATTTCAAAACAAGTTTTACGATAGACAACTTTGTACAAAATCGCCCTTATTTTTAAAGCTAAATAAGATAAAATTATAAAAATAGGGGGGATTCCATTTGAAAAAATAACTTTAAACGGTTTTTTCATTTAAATTTTTAATGCTAGTTTTTGATCACTTTGTATTTATTTATTATACAAATGTCAACACAGATCACTAAAGTAGAGTCCATTCTACAAGGAAACTAAGCCCAATTAAATAATAAGGGAAATAGGAGAAATTGATAGACATATTTAGACATGCAAACGTCATTTTTGACATAAAATTCAAAATATGTCAAAAACGGTTAGACTTAGGTATAGGATATTACTTATTAAATATACCTAGAATTTTCGTAGGAATTCAAAAATGTGTTAATTATTATTAAAATAAGGAAGTTGATACTTGTCCACGATAATACCAATACCCTGTATATATAAAAATATACTATTTTAAAATTTTAAGTAAATCCAAACAACTTTCGTAATAAACAGATTCTGAGATAAAGTGTCATCCCATAATAAACGGGCCACAGCGATTTAACGTAAACGACATAAATTCGTATTATTTAATTAGAGTTAATTATAAAAAATTTAAAGAACTCAGGTTTATATTTAAAAAAAAATAATAAAACGTGATGGAAAAATTCCATTATAGAATTTTTGTATAACGTTTTGTTAACTTTTTGAAATATAAATCTGAGTTCATTAAAATTCTTATAATTAACTTTTAAATTTTATGGAAATGAAAACTAAAATTATTTATAAGAAAGAACAAACAGAATATAAAAAAACATTTATTTTCTAAAATTGGAAACTTACGGGATATTTTTAAAAAATGAGTTTTTTTAACTTTCTTCGCAAGTATAAAAAAGACAACTTGTCTCTATTTTAGCCGCCCTGGTGTTCCTATTGTTTCAAAGATAGTAAGAAAATTACTAAAAATATATTTCGTCTTAAGCAAGATATAATTCGTTATCATTTGATCTATGTCATAGGATACCTAAAGTGAGTGGTGTCGATGATATAAAGCTATGAATTTATGTCGAGTGGTGACGATTTGATCTAGCGTAATCTAGGAATAAGTCAAGATATAAGTGTCTATTAACACTATTTGATATTAAAGTATGTTTACTCACCAAATACAGGGTAGTTTTAAAAAGAAGCAAATCTCAAACCAATGTAAAAGTCTTAAACAGATTTAGGAATAAAAACATTTAAAAATAAAGACTAATATCCAACAAATATATCAATATATCTTATTCGTACAGAGTAATCCAAGATATTTTTATTTATTTTTTTTGCTTTTTCGCAATTCGCCAATATACTATTTCTCAAGATCTCAGACTGCCCATGTATTCTACTGAAGCCTCAACTGCGATAGTTTGATTTTTATTTGAGTCACCTTATTTAAAACATAAATTTCATTTCAGTTTGTATAACAGTAATTCTTAGTAAACTTTTTTTTTGTACACAACTGTGTACATTTATTTAGCCCTATATTTATTGATTGATTGAAAATATAAAGGTGGGAATATGCCAGTTGTGTTTCTCTATTGAATATGCATTGAAAACCGATGTGGGACATAGTCACCCCAACAGCTGGGTTGAAAATGTGCCACAAAAATATCAGGTTTTTGAAAAAACTAAACTTCTTATACTGTGATGCATTCGCAAACTATGCGACGTTTCATTTTCAGTTAAATATTTTCCTAACAATATTTTTGCAACAACATAAAAACCGTAAAAAGTTGCGCATTTTGACCCCATTTTACGGTACTATCTGTGCATCATTTTGTTGTAGCTAAAACCGCCATCTAATAAAACATTTCGAAAAATATTTAACGAGTTATAGATATAATATAGATATTCCCGCAGCTTACCCCGAATTATTTATAGTGTTTCAAATATCAGATAAATAATAATTAATTAAATATTTTTTTTTAATAGACAAATCTGGTTTTTTTCTTTCTGCACCTACTCATCTCTATAGCTATATCTCAGAAAGTTTTAATACTATACGTTATTTTCAGGTTTATATTAATATTTATAGTTTTTCTCCTTATATGGGTTGTAATACCAATATCATTTTGGTTGTCGATAGCATTTCAAAGATTAATGATATTTTTGCCTGGTAAGTGATATTTGCATTATAATATTTACCTAAGAATATTTGCCTATATTTCCATTAATTTTTACTATGAGTTTATAAAACTTTTCAATGGGCCAGTGAGAAATAGGGCACTACTGTAAATTATGCCATCGTTTATTGGTATTTTTGTGTGTTAAAACTATTTTGCATGTAAGCGATATTCTTAAAAAGCATAAATAATTGCTCGCGTTTTGGATTAAAATGAGTTCTGATTAAGTAAACAAAATTGTCACAATCCATATTCAAGATTAGACTGAGCTTGTAAAATATAGGTGAGGTTCATTTCATCATCACATTAGGAACTGCTTTATAGAAGGCATGTTTGCACAGAATTAATTTTTACTTAGTAATCCATAATACTTATGTGTGCCTGTGATAAAAAAAAGATAAATTTGTGGTTGAAAAATAAAAAAAAATGGATTAGAATGATTCACAAGTCCATAATTGCACTTCTCCATAGAATATCTGAATTTAGATGAATGACTTTTATTATTCAGTGTTTTTATTATTTTCTGGAGTATTCTGCTTTGAAGATTTTTGAAAAACAGCTTTGTTTCGAAGATACAGGACGACAAAATTTGTCGACAACACCAATATTATTATCAAAAATTCCATGTGACGCTAGAACTATTGAAAATGACTATCCCCGGCTAGGATGCAAGACTCAAATCTTCTCCTAGTCGACTGCCGAACTGTTTCAAAAACACCAGATCGGTTCTTAATTAATTACACCCAGCAATTATCTGATTTCTCACCTCTTCCCCATTTTCCATTAGAGTAGTGTCGACTAATGACTTTAGATGGCTTTATAGGAAATTATCCAGTCGGGGGATCGAACAGGCCATAAGTAGAGTCCACCTCAACAAATCCAGCAATCTTCATATGTTACTGTTAAAATCTCACGAGCAGCCGCATCAAAACGTGCTGGTGCACCATGGTGCATATACCACATTGAGTTTCTTGTTACCGCTCGTAAATCCTCAAAAAGCTGAGGTACCGATTATTAGAAAATATTTCGATACATCTAGCCAGTAACCCTTCCTTGCAGACATACCGGTCCAATTAGCCAGTCACCCACAATTCCAACCCAAGTGCCTAATTAAAACTTGTGTTGGAAAGATCTTCAAGTACCTCATAAGAATTTTCTTCAGCCGTTACACGATCATTGTGAAAATTCCTTATTTCTTGAGAAATTCGGTTCAACGCCAAAAGGAATCAGCAATATTAGTTGAGATATTTGAACCAATATATGCAAATACCATTACAAAATGCAATACTTATAAGAAATTAAAGTATTGTATAAGTAATCAATCGCAATTGCCCAAAAATCTTCAAGGTATTTGCAATTTTTGTAGTAGAAGTACCTAGATCTTCCTCTATAATCTTCAGCGGATTCTAATGTTCATACTGTAAGTGGCCTTTTGGGTCCCCCACTTTGCTTTAATGTTACTGTTTCATGAAGGTGTTGATGAATACTTTGGAAGGTTTTTCTATCAGTAACATTACAGTTATGAAATCGTTTATAACCGCTTAGCTACTAATTAATGAATTGTCATTGGCAAGCCCATATAAGAAACGTAAGTGGGTCATCTTAGATTCCGTATGGCGGTTCCTGATAGAGGATGACTAGTAAAAATGTAAGAATCAAAATATAACGCGTCAGTCAGTGTCAACAAATTCTGCATATATAAAATGATCAATCAAGAGATATATTCAAACGAAATCCACGTTTAAACTGATTTTTATTTGATGTCTGCACGTGCCTGCTGTTAGTAGTCAATATGTATATCTAAAGCCGGTAAATATCTACAGGTATATGCGAAGTGATTATTAACCAAACTTAATCTAAATTTATTCCCATGGTATATCAGCAGACTAATAAACAGTTACTCAAATATATGAAATCAATAAAGTAACCTGGAAAGTGAAATAGTCACTAAGTATCTACGGGTAAAACGAATTGAGCTCAGTTCGATTCGGGTGTCAAAGCGAAAAATTAAGTTTGCAAAATGCAGTTATGTGAAACAAATTACTGCCAGGAGTCTTACAGCCAATTACAGTAAAAATAAGTCAATTAACTATCCTGCCATTAACAGAATCTACTCGAGATAACATCAGGTAGGATAATGAAGAAATAAGTATCTCTAAAACAATGTTAAGAAGAGACAGAAATAGCTACGTTACACGAGAATATATAACCTGCAGATGATTATCGGTAAGTTCGATATGCAAAAAACGGTAAGTTCAGTCAACAAAACAAGAACTATCGATAATAGGTACGATATATTAAAGCAAACTGCCTACAGTGGTTTAAGAGTGAATCCATAAATTAAAAAGGTAAATAATGATATAGAGATAATAAAAGAACAATAATGTAAAAAATAAGTAGATCCTACTTGTATTTAGTAGAGTAGCAGACACTGACGTTTCCTGGGAAGGTACCTTGACAAAACCCCTCTTTCTCTACGGCTAAATGACAGCGGGAACTCGCTAGTTCGGCATAGAATGCCCCTGACGAGCGTCAGTCCCAAATGGGGGAAATTTTATCCCACAAAACGACCCTAGTTAAATGATAATCAATTTTAACCGCCTACTCGTGTCCAACATACCTTTTAAAAAAAGGGATTACCACACTTTTCATCACACATCGTTTATAGGCGATATGGCCGATAATTTTATAAAATACACACTCTAGCTCATTTGCCAATTAATGCAACGACACAATCCGGTGGTATATCTGATGGCCAAAAATAACAATATAGTTTTAAATATTCAAAAATTGCCTACTAGCCTTGAGTGTCCAGACGAGAAAGGCTGCCAATTTCCCCAAAAAAGAATATATACCACATCTGCCAAGTGGCGCTCCAAACGGATTCATCTTTCGAGCGATTCGGAACACCGCAAGTTATGTGGCGAGAAGTAAGGTAGCGATAGTAACGACAACACAAGTCGACTAGTAAAAGGGAGAAATCGTACTACTTGGTTTTGTAACATTTACAACGTTACATACAATAATCTGAATGATGTTAAAAAATAAAATTCGGCAACATAATAATTATTCTTAGAATAATCTAGGTAATAACCCCTTGAGTGTTTGCCATGTACAAAGCAAGCCAGAGTGCCTACTACATTATGGGTAACCTTGCCCTCCCATTTATTTTGAGCCGCCCAGTAAAGCAATGGTAATTTTAAAGAGTAGGGCCAAGTTTAATCTCCAAATTTTGCGTTTAAATGTTTATATATTTATCATCATAGAGCATGAGAATAACCAATCACAGTTTTAAAAAACATGAGTTTGTTTTCTTTCCAGTTGACTCACCAAGAAATCCAGATTTCAATCATTCGGAGGCCTATGGTATCAGCGGTGTCTATAATATATATATTTCCGTCACTGACTTTCACGATAACCGAACAATCACCACGATAGGGGCGTGGCTTATTTTACCGGAAAAGGATAGGGATTCGATTACGACAGATGATATTTCACAAATTATTCGAGAGACCGAGTTTGATATTCTGATTTATTTCCACGGTGTTTATGCAAATAGAGCCAAACCAATTTCGCAATATAACGTTCTTAGGAAACACTTTCTGGTATTAGCTATTGACCACAGAGGTAAGTAAGTAAGTTGGAAGAAACGCGATTATATATAATTAAATAGGGTTCACTAGATATTTTCAAGTACATGGAAATAGCTTCAGCATAAAGAACTGGTCAACGAAGCCTCACCCTCAGAAAATATTTTTTTATAACGAATAAAACTCATTTGATTCTCAGTGCCCTTTAGACCACAGGTTACGTTTAAAATGCACGGTCTCACAAGAACCGTGTGGGTAATTCAAGTTTTCCTTAGCGAGACTGTATTTTTTTAATCCATTTTTGAATTTTGCATAGCTGCATATTAAATCCTTTCAATCCTGCGCAAGGTACGATGCGCGGAAGCATTTTTCGGTGAAATGGGCTTTGTCAACTTTTTAAAGACATGGCAACGCACACCTGGCCCCCTATCAAAATTTTAGAGTGTCATAAAAACTCGGTAATGACGATTTCTGTCGTGATTTCGTCCACTTGAGCTTTCGGATAATTTAAGGTATCCTAATAGATTCAGACCAGATTTTAATTACTGATAATCATCCTCAGGGATCTGATCTTGATATAATCTATCAGGATTTGTGATTCCCCCTCTATATCTGCTTTACCGCCTTAAACTCTTGGCCATGCGTCACCTGTCAAAATTCAACCACTTGGACTATATCATGTTAAGATTTCGCAATAACAACAAATAACAGCATTTAGCAACAGATATCTTTATATAGCGGTCGATAACAGTTGATTGCAATAAATAACATTAATTAGCAGCATATACCGACAGATATCCGTGTAGCTGTCCTGTATAAAGGCGTCTAAATTGTATGCAGTTTAGACAGCTTTTTAGGCAACTTTATAGCTAAGATAGCTTTTATACAGATATGTGTAAAGCTGTATACAACTTAGACAGCGGTTTGAAAACTTGGGTCCTGTAGTAAGTAATAAACTCTTAAAGTAACCCGAATCAAAATGTGATTCCTTCTAATCTTAAATTCGATTATCAGTTGACTTGGATTTAAAGCTACTGAATATTTGGATACAAGGTTTCTTAATGAATCTATATGGGCAATCGATATTTCATCGACAATTTATGTTTGCAAATATTCGTTTTTCAAATTTACTTAGGCTAATATTTTAACCAATCTTTAAGGATACGGAGACTCCGGACAAAATGTAGAAATGACTGAACTGGGAATCCTCAACGACCACTTGCAAATATACGACTGGATCATGAACAAGAATTTCACCAACAATATTTATTATTGGGGACATTCTTTAGGGGCTGCCATAAGTTGTCACACGTTGCGAGCTCTTAAAGAACAAAGGAGTGTAGTTCCCAAAGGTCTTGTTTTAGAATCTGCTTTTACGACCCTTGCTGAAGAGATAGTAAATAATATTATTGGAAAGGTAAGGAATAATATGATTATCATCGAGTATATGCTACTTCATATTTATAACAATCATGGACGGTAATAAACAATAGTTATTTGTTTGTTTTCGGAGATATTGCGGTAAAATAAACGTCCTTATGGATGGATGGTATAGGTTTCCACTATTTTAAGACTTTTTGCAAATATGTAACTAACGGGTATTATTTTGACGTAAAAAGCAACCACGTAATGAAACTTTTCCGTATAAACATTATTTTGTTAAAAACTTTTTCGGAATATCGATCTTATAAGCTGTGAAAATATTAAATAAAAAAATGAGCTTAGAAATGAAGATCATTGAATCTTGGTAAGACAAAATAATCTTTGTTAACCATTATCTACGTTACAATAAATAAAGTAATGATTTATTAATTCTTTATTGGAAAATGTATTATGCTACTCGGTTAAAGTTAACCTTAACAACGTTTCAATATTAGACCATTACTGATGTTGGTAAATAGGTAATGGTGTTGTAACGGTCAGACTACTAGCGAAGCAACATTCTACTATTAAAAATTGTATTCGCCATTTTTGCTGTTTGAATTATTTTTGGATCACCGTTCTGGCAAGAAAAGCAGACATGAGAATGATATCATTATATATTGATCATATTACACGGTATAATACTACTTATCTAATTAATTACAGTAAAATTAACTGATTTACATTCTGTTGTAGTGGTTTGACTATCCCTTTGGACAATATCCTTTTACTTCAGTGTCATTCGGAAAGAGTGAAGGGGATCACACATGTGCTTGCATTAAATAAAAGTAGACATTTAATATTAAGTGGGTTTTAGGAGGTTGAATCTCAAATTTATTTGGAGAATATAGGTACTTGTCAGCAATGTTAATTTTTCTTAAGATTTTTGCCTATAGGATCTCACAATTTTTTAAATTTTATCAAATACATATCTCGTTTAAGGGTCGTGGATTTTAATCCCAGTGCACTCCTTATCTCTTTTATATAGTAAACTAGAATTTGTTGATTTAATTTCTAGAAAGTTTGCCCTTGCTTTTCTATGGTTATATTGGTTTTCAGTAACATATTTCGATGTTCATTTGGTAATTCGAACCTTCTGCTTTTAGTTTTCTTGGGGTTCTTTAGCTCTACAAGAAGAAACGGAGTTGATTACAGCTATGAAGGTGTAAAAAGATATTTAAAAAAAACATGAGAACAAAGTCGCTTGTGATTTTGGAACAATTATTTTATTTTGTAATTGTTACTGCATAATGAAAGTTATTTGTGGATTAATATCACCATAAATATCGTTTTATATCGGTTTAGTTGTTTTTCTTTAAAGTAGCATTAATTTTCTTCAATTAATGTCTTTGTGTCTGACATTTGAGGAATCGTGTCAATTGACATATGGAGTTGACGTTCTGTTTTACGCCCATCGTAGAAAGCGCATTTTATCGACACTATCGATCGACCAGATCTAGTAATGTGTATTCCGAACAATACTGTTATCGATCTCGTATTTCTAAATTATTGTTTTTGGAACTGCTTGTTATGGATTAACACTAAAGATTACAAGCATGATATAGAGCAGATTGTCTGGAAAAGTTGGACTGTATTTTTAGTAGCCTTGTTAAATGTTCCTGCAATGAGTTTGGCAGATCTCTTACATACGTTAGTTTTCAATACCTTAACGTTAGTATATTACTATTTGAAATTAAAATAAGTCTAACGATTTGTTTCTAATTATCAGACCTGGCTCTCTGAGTAAGACTATATTCTTCTCCATTTCATGGGTCGTCTAACTTATTTTATTACAACTACGATATTGCTGTAGATATTATGTCCGAGTGGATTCGGGAAGTGAGAACGGAACATGATCATGTTTTGGCTATTTTAGTATCTGATTATTTAGTGTTTATTTTCAATCGTCACTTGTTTTATAATAGGTAATTATTAGTAATTATGGATTACCTATCTTACTTGTTGCCTAACCGGTAATTTATTCTGCGTACCGCAATATGTGAACGTTTTATTCTTAATTAGTTAGTTTGGGTTAATTGAGTAGTTGGGGGGTCAATTAATTAACATAAGACATACGCAAAAGTGATATTACAACTTAAAAAAATAGTATCTCTAATCTTTAATAATTTGTACTCTAAATACCAAATATTGTAGATAAAAAATGCAGAGTGATTATATTAGACCATCTGTCCGTACCTAGCGCCCTCTGAGACAAATCTCGAAATAGTTGCAATATCAATTTTTCTCGCCATCAAAAATAACAGTATACTAATTTTGATTCCAATACTTCAAACAATTTTTAAGTTATTGTATATTTTTTAGATATGTATCTCCTAAGCGAGCTATATTTGAAATTTTTGGCCCATTCGTTATATTTCGATGTCTACTATCTTCAGTGAATCAATAACCCACTCATTATGTATATTCTAGATGTTCAAGTGGCTGCCTTATTTTGATGCTACCGTGCTGAATCCTTTGGATAAGAACGGTTTTCACTTCCACTCAACAACTAATATTCTTCAAGTGGATTGTCCTATTATGATTTTGCATGCAGAAGATGATGGTGTAGTTCCCTCGTTTCTTGGAGCAATAGTGAGTAATTTTAAAACTTTTCCCGCCTTGACGCAAGTAATAATTGACCGAAAATAATCTAACAGATTAATACAAAAAATGTTATTATCTGAGGGATCACACCCTGAAATATCTCGGCATTAGTGTATAGGAGAGATAGAAAAAAGTTTACGTTTTTTCTAATGGATTGCTTTGTATATTATTACATTTTTGCATTCAACTTGAAGTTCTTGACACTTTTTATATGACATGATCTATACCCAAATTCATCTCTTTCCTAAATATTGACTTTTAAAAATTGATATTTTGGACACTTTATTGGGCAGTATAATCTTAACAAATTGCCATATAGCAGAACGTTTTACACTTCATGTATCAATTATTAAGAGTTACTTAGTGGTACTGCTTCCCAGTGTAACGGGAAGTTACAATTTTCTGTAAGTAAGTTACAAAATCAAGACCTCCTGTTAGACAGAAAGGTAGTACCATCGTATAATACTTTGGTAGTACCACTAAGAAGCTGATCAAATGCTGCTCTAAGTCAAGCCGTTTGAAATATACTGCCTGACAAAGTACCCAAAATATAAATTTTCAGAAGTCACTATCAAAGAAAAAATTCAATTTATGTGTAGAGCTTCAAGCAGAATTCGAAAGAGTAATAGTGTACAGAGAAAGAAAATTCTTTGATCTCCCTTATATAATGAATTTCTACACGCAAGTTACAGGGAAAGAGAGATATTGTAGATTAATTAATATTGTAATTTCTACCAGTGTATATATTATGTAATAATTGTATAATTTAAAATTAATTTTAATTTGAGAGAAGTCAGTTTGTCAAGAAAACACATTATTTTTAGTTGGCCAATGTTGCAACAACTGAGAGAAATTTAACCCAACAGGGTAACGTTACATTTCACCTATTTCCTTCAATTCACGGATATGGCCATAACGATGTGACGAAAGATCCGAATATACTAACATATATTACGTAAGTTTGCACTTAGAGTTTTTTGTCATATACAAAAAATTACGTGGTGCGAATGAACCATTTTAGTGATATTTATTACTTATCAGAAAACACAAATTTTATAACATGAAATCCACCACACGCTTGACTTAATTATTTTCTTCCATTCTAAACATTTGGTGTGGAATTTCACTTGACTACATTATGGCATAAATGGTAATATAAATATGTTCTCCCCTCGTTTATTGCTTCACGACAGTCATCTCAACTAATAAATATACAATTTCAAAACCACTAATTGATGAAAAAAATAAAAATAAAAATAATACAATATGCTTATGAGTAACACTGGATTTATAAGCTCGAAAAGTTCGCGATGTTGAGACTCAGTTGGGAGTTGAAATTTCAGTTCAAGTTGAACTAATGAAATCATTCAGTTCAATTTATAAACTCAGTTGGCGAAAAGTTCGGTAATTTTCAAGTTCGCAAAGTTCAGAGATAACCAAATTTTATGTTCGGAGTTCGGAAAGTTCGTTCCAACCAATGAAAATTCACTGTACTAACACGTGGTCGCTGTCAATTGTCAATAGCCGAATTGACATTTAGTGGCACCTCCCCATTTTTAACAGGTCAGCTGTTTGCTGTCCGAAAGAAATTCTTTGATTGCTGTTTGTTTATTTATTATTACCATTGTCTTTATAAGTACCATACAAGAACCCATCGCTTGTTGTTATTGCTTTTATGGGGTTATGATTGTTAATTGTTATGAAAAATGTCCGAAATTCTATTGGTTACGAATTTTAACCAATCAAATATGAACTTTCCCAACTTTTTGATGTTGATAAATGCCATAAAATGAACTGTGAACTCCGAACTCCGAACCTCGCCAACTATGAACTTTCCAACCTCAACATTACGAACTCTACGAGTTTATAAATGGACCTTAAAGGTGGTGCTTTCTGTGGCGAGACTATTGGCGAGTCCAGCAACTACAAAAGAGCCTCAAAAAGTAACTTTTACACTGAATAATACGTGCTATTTTTGCTCAAATAACCATTCATAAAACACTAGATTTAACTTTAAAATACTTAGCTTTTGCATTTGGTGGCTGAAAATGTAAAACAAAGCTCAATTTAATTTATTAATTGAAAATATTATCGATATGCTAGAAAATTGACAGACATGTCACTTATGACATGACAGATTCGCCCAATGAATTTAAAACACTCATTATTTGTACAAATCAGTGGCAACAAAAATACTATTTTCTCCGTTTGACAGTAAATAATATTAATTTTGCAGACACGTATCATTAAGGAAAGTAGTAGGGTAAAGTCGGGTAAATTGTACCACTTAACATATGTTGGCCAATAACTAGCTAATTACGTCTTCAAATTTAATGAAAATTTGAATTAAGATTCTTTCATGTGTTTCTATCAAAATGCACAATGAATATTTTATGCAAATATTAGTAGTTTAGAATAATAAGCTTTCAGATAAAACCTTGCAAACGGTACAATTTACCCAACTGGTTCGTTAAATTGTACCACGTGGTTTGGTATATTGTACCATACTAAATACATTAGATTTTGGGTGTCAGAAGAACAAACGGATGAAACAAGATATAGTGAATAAAACATGTTTATTGAAACTATTACTAAACAGAAAACATAACGATCGTATCTAACATTTCTTTAAAAAGATTTTTAAAAGAACAAAAAAGTAATGGTACAAATTACCGAACCGGTATCATTGACACAAATTGTCTTATTTCTTTATAGGAAAGTTGGTTGGAGGTTGGATAATTGCGTATAAAAACAATAATTTTAACAACCACGTACAAGTTCCTTCAGTTGTATGTTGTATGACGTAAACGCTTAAACGCGTAAATAATAGTATATTATTTTATATGGAGGAAAAGTGATACTTTTCATGGCGCGCTCGTGTTTAACACCCGAACGGAGTGAGGCTGGTAATAGAGAGCAAGCCATGAAAAGTAACTTTTCCTCCAAATAAAATATGCTATTTTTTCTTCAAATGTCGACAAATTAATGCAAAAACATCTCTTTTTAATAATAATAATAATCATTATTATTAAAGATAAGTGGGTTCGCAAGGCGGCTTAGACCGGTGTCTGTAAATAGGCACAGGTTGTTGCTATAGTAATGTAACATAAAGCTGTTAGTGGACAGTGTGGACACTGTGTGATTGCGTTTTAATTCTGTATTGATAAGCTGTTATTGAGTAAGTTCGATTAAATGATAACCAATTTGTTCCTAAATTAGTGATCTTTAGAAATGCAGTACACAAATTGAGTGATAAATACAAATTTTAGTTTAATAATTCTTGAGTTGTTGGCGCTTCTTTTGCTGTTTGTTTGTATCTATGTTGCTATGACAACACTTTTACCTCCGCCGGCGGAGAGGTGAAAAGTACAGCTCCGGCGGAGGAAAAACGAAACTTCACGGCCGCCTACACAGTCGAGTAATGACGGATTTACTGACGTTTGAACAAAAAATATTTTAATACTTCTTTGTAAGTGTATTAGAAATAAGTCTATTTGGAAATGCTGCAAAGTTGTAAATTATTGTCCGATAGAATCTTAAAGTTAAAAATTATACTGGGGGCCAAAACTGTTGTAGCGTAGGTTTTCACGGATGGTAGAATGAACAAAAGTGTTATTCCGGGTTTCAATCCGTTCGTTAATAGAATTGGTAGTCTCACGACGTTTCGCCAACATCCCAGTTGGCATTTTCAAGTGTTGCTTCCTTGATGGCTGCTTGACTCGAACTGAGCGCTCTGGTCCTGTGCAGGGCCTTTTATAGGCCTGCGTCTGCGCAGATTGTATCTTGGTTCTGC
>MU182338.1:188386-232490 GCA_016904865.1 Pissodes strobi
AATACATCTGCATTCATGTCTTCATGATAATCTCCAGTGTGTTTCGACTTTTTAAGGTAGTACACATACTTGGGGACAATCATTAACGAGAGATGGGACAACTCTCAAGAAATACGATGTGTTTATTAAAATGAGCTCGCTTTTTAAAAGCCATAATCTATCCTTAGACACGAAGCTTAGACTCTTGCGCTGTTACGTTTTCTCGGTCCTTCTGTATGGCGTAGAAACCTGGACACTCACTAAAGAGACTACCAGGAGAATTGGAGCGTTCGAACTCTGGCTGTACAGGAGAATACTGAAAATATATTGGACACAAAAAATTACCAACACAGAAGTAATGCGACGGATGAAGAAAGAACCAGAACCGTTAGATACCGTAAAATGTCGGAAACTTCAGTATTTCAGCCACATAATGAGGAACCCAAATAGATACGGGCTGCTACAGGAAATCCTACAAGGCAAAATTAACAGCAGGAGAGCACCTGTCCGAAGGAGAATATCTTGGTTGGCAAATCTTAGAACTTGATTTGACAAATCATCAGCAGAACTTTTCCGAATTGCCATCAACAAAGTAAGAATAGCCATGCTGATAGCCAACATCCGGAACGGATAGGCACTTCAAGAAGAAGTTTTTCGACTTAAATGTTAACAGTCCGCCTTCTACGTAAGTGTTTTTGCAATATAATTAAACAAATTTTACGTAATAAATCCTTGTTAATAAACGGTATTTTTCCTGCCTACTCGATCGCTAGCCACTCAATTTTATTTTGTGTAGATCGCCAATAATATAAGTTTGAGCATCCCTGGTCTAGGGGGTCTGGATGGTTAACCTTCACTTCGGCGACTCGGGTTCAAACCCCGTCGGTTTTCTTTTTTTTTAAGTTTATATTTCTAAATAGTTTTTTCTTGATTTTGGGTATGTCTTGGGTTAGTTTTGGTTAGTACTTAGCTAGTTTCCTTGTCTTGAGCCCCCGTAGCGAGCGGAGGGCTATGCGAAAAGTGGAATATTACTTGTTGTAATACGTGCCCGTACTTTGTCAGCATGTCAGCACGATATATTTTAGGCATACAAAATTGAGTTTTGGTGCGTAACAGTTTAAAAACACTCATTTAAACGAAGCGCGAAAACTGTAGGCGGATCGTTTCCAGAAGGATCGACCAATATGAGAGGCCGATTTTCACATAGTGCGCTAGGCCTTTAAAGGATCTTAAAACAACGATCGTCTTACAACAAATACTAAACCTGAACAAGCTAAGGGCCGGAAATATCCAGTAGGCACATCATAAATATTCAGGTATGATCAGATGCAAAATATGCAGGTGGATAAAATAAGTAATTCAAGTAAATTATGATATTATATAACATGTAATATTTTGATTTTAATATTTTCATATATACGTGATATTTTCATACAATGTTAGATTTTTAACTATCGGACAATAATTTAAAACTTCGCAGCATTTCCAAAGAGACTATAGTGCTTATTACCTACTAGTACTTATACTATAACGCATTGTTTTCAGTATGTTTTTTATTTCTTATTGATTATTTTATATTTTGTAATAGCAGAGAAAACATATTGCCTTTAGACTTTATTTTAATCCTACGCCATAAAACTCAAAAGTTTCCTTTTTCAGAAATTTCAAGAATATATGTGAATCATTTACCAGACCATCTTAGACGATCAACCATTGAAGCGATGAGATTGAACCCACTATGTTAATTCTTCAAATTTGAAACCTGGGAGGCCAGAGATTAAGAATAATTCTATATTAGCTATTAATTGTAACTAAATAAAAATTCGCATATAAAGGGTACATTTTGTAATTGAACGTTTATGCCAAATTTGCAAGCGTTATTAAATATTATGTCTGCAGTGAAGATTTGAATTATGTATACAGATTTTTAAATAATTTTAAATATATTAGTTAGAAATAAAATAAGTCATGATCACATGTGTGTAAAATAGGTATGCGGTGGAAATTTGATAACTGGAATATTACGCTTAGCATTGAAAACAGGTGAACGCAAAAACATTCTAAAATTAGTGCCCATTAAGTATATTCCTTGAATATTCAAAAATCCTTTAAAAGATAATAAATTCCTCTATTAGGACGAGTAATATGACAAGTACAATGATAATTATCGATAATTATTACGTAAATTGCCCGAAGGCATTTTTTAAGTTGAAATAGTGCCCGTAAACCTTTTATTATAAACTGCTGTTCGCTTGAAAGGCATACGAAAAATTTCTAGTGTAGATAGAGAATATTTCATGACTAGGTTACCGGGTGTTTTTAATATTGTGCATATTTTATATGTACAAGGAAGTGTTGGGGTGTACTATAGGTTATAGCTCAATATCCCAGCGTCCTTTAAATTATTCAATATAGTGCAATTGTTTTCATTATGTTATATAATAATATTCTAATTTTTAATGGATAAATATGTAATTTAATTTTTGTATTTAATAAAGCTCCTTTTTGTGTTAAGAAAAGATCTTCTTGGAATAGCGTCCGGTGACGCATATGATTTTAAACGATACTGTGGGATTTCCGAAAAGATTACTATAGCCACGGTAGAATTAATGAACGGTAGCGTCAAATGCATAAAAATCTCGATTTTGCCGCCTGAGGTAAGACCGGTTCAATCCAGTTTTCTCATAGACTCGCAGAAACTTTGGGGAGTTTTAGCACAAACGTATTATACGAGGGCGAGGGAGACATTATTTAGGGACTGTTGTTGCGTTTTCTATAACGATGGTTGAATTTTATGCAGTGGATAACTGTTTCAGTAAAAGTGATGGTGAAAAATCATTTTTTAGATTCTCAAAAGATCCTTTCAGGTATGAGTAAATATTATCTAGAATTAAGATACCTACCTACTTGTTTTTTTTTAAAGGGATGAGATAAAAATTAGGCATGAAAATATTATTCATAAAATTGTACACTCCATAAATTCATTAATCAATCATGTTCTCTTTTCAAACCATTTAGTTTTGTATTAATTATAAAATGTTAGATTAAACTTATAGTTCCAGTTCATAGCATAGAGGTGGAACCAATAAAAACGAAAATATTTTTTATATCTAAATAAACCAAAACAATGCAATTACAAAGGGAAAAACACCATCATCATTTTTCCAAATTTCAATTACAGGTGTTAAGGGAGTAGTGACCATAAAAGGGTCGTTCATTTTTGTAGAAAGGGCTGTAGCTCAGGTTATAAAACTATTATGGGCCTGAAAATTGATAGTTTAGGTATCTAAGTCTAAGACACTGCGTGGTGTGACCGTCAAAACCAATAGAATTGATTCCGGCCTATAAAGAACCGTTTTTTTTATAGTGAAAAATTGGTATATTAAGATACCTGTTTTAAAATACCATATTTTTTCGCACTAGCACAAAATTAGGAAACGACCCACTTGCGTGGAGTTACCTAACGTGCGAGTGCACTAAATGTCTTTTAAAAAGTGTATTTTATACTATTTTTTCTACGAGCGTGCGCAAGTGGCTACTTTGCGCACGCTACTCAGTGCGCGAAGTAGTACTTTCCCGCACGCTATGCGGGAAAATGTGCGGGAGAGTAAAATTCTCTAAAATCACCAGAGTCAAGAAAATGTGCATATATTTTTAGAAACTTTACACTTTTGGACTTTTTATGCAATATAAGAAACCGTTTTAAGTCATAATTATACTCTTATCCTTAAAAGTTTCCGTAATTCGCGATATTGTACCTTAAACCAAAAACCATATATTTTGAAATCCTCGGTATAGTAATAAAAAATTATGTCAGACAACAATACTTATAATTGTCAAATTGACAGACTTTTATTTAAATACGGGTCATTATTATTCTGTGCTTGTTTGGATCGCGCTCGTAGAAAAAATATTGTTCCTAACACTTGCGCAAAGTGGCTTTTCCGCACTCGACTGATTGACCGAACTCCGCTTCGCGTCGTTCGGTCAACATCAGTCGCGTGCGGAAAAGTATCACTTTGCGCACTTGTTAGGAAAATAACTATTTTCTATTTCGGAGGTTTTTTAATGAAAATTATTAATTTAATCAAGTCTAGTTTGACGTCTTATTACTAGAAATCCCATTGAAAGCGGTATCGAAATTTTTGCTAGTGGGCCTTGACATTGAACAATTTTGTTAATATCCTAGCAACCAGTCAACAGAAGCCATATCGAAAAGAAGTTCTTTTCGACACGCATTTGTGTATCAAAATGGAATCATTTGGAGCGCAAAATATAAATAGTATATTGGGCAACAAGTGCTGAAAATAGGACTCTTCACACCAATGAGACAGTTTGGTGACACGAGCCGTAGACGAGTGTCATAAAGCCTTTTCACCACGTGTAGCACACTATACTTTTTCTACGACTGCTTCATACAGGGTCTGGGTGCCCCACTGGGAGTGTGGTAGAAAATTACATGTTACCTATATGGGAAACTTTTTTATTATTGATTTATTAGAATATTTTATTCCTAGCGAAAGAAACAACGTAAGAGATTCTCGCTAAACTATAACTAGGGGCACAGTCCTAAAATGGGGCCACCGGTGTGGGGTCTCTATTTTCTAAATATTTTGAAAAAGAGGCTCTGGGGGCGAAGCCCTAAAATGAGGCCCGAGGGGGGTGAAACCCTAGAGTGGGGCCTCACTATGCCTATGGCACGGGAGTCCCATTTTTGCAGATTTTGGAACGGAGCCCCGGGGGCGAAGCCCTAAAATTGGGCCCCAAGCCTTAAAAGGAGGCCCCTGGTATGAGAGTTCCATTTTCTACAGTTTTGCGAAAAGAGGCTCCTGGGGGGAGGGAAGCCCTAAAATTGGGCCCCCTTTTTTAGAGATCTGGGAATGGGATCTCTGAGGGCGAAGCTCTAAATCGGAGACGAAGCCCTTTAGTCTAAATACCCGAATAAGCGTGTGAAAAATATACTTTGCATACGCCGTGTATGCATGTTGTTAGTGTGTTTTCAGGGCAGTCGTAGAAAAAAGTTATTAAACAAACTTTGCGTATATTATGTTTTGTGTTACTAAATACCTTAGAGTTATATTAGTTTGAGTTTGTACTAAACTTGTCTTCAATTTCGAAGAAATTAATATTTTTGTAGTATAAGCTACATTACACAAAACTTGTTATTAAATGCATTATTTATTGTTTTATTATCATTTTAACTTTCACACATTCTTAACCCTTCGTTACTCGCGCCTACTTTGTAGGCCACCAGCACTCACGGGGTGTCACAAACACCCCAAAATAAAAATCGCTATAGGTTACCGAAAAATTATTTTTTAGCTATTATAGCTTTTTGCTACTATAGTGCTATATTTGGATAATTGAAACACAATCTCGCTCGTAAACAAAGATATTTATTAATATTTTTATAAATATTTTTTTAGTACCTATTTTTTCTTAACAACATAGTGGTACAGTTAAGGCCGATTTGAAAATACTGTAAATACAAGCTTTAAACAAAAACTCACTTAAAACTATTATTTAGTTATTATATAATTATGTTTTAAGCTCTGGTTCTAACTGATCCTTTGTCTTTTTCTTTATTCCATTTCGTGATATTGTCTCTGCCAATACAAAAATTTGAAGAACTAGTGTCTGGATCATAATTTTCATCTGTTGTCTCTTGATCGCTCTCAGACTCATGGTTGGAAACTTCTGCATTGTCCTCCGTTTCTGACTCACTTAGGACATTGTTTATTTCATCTTCCGATGCCGGCTCATCGTCCGTTTCTACTTCCTCAAATAATCGAATTAGACGATCTTGTTCCCTTTTCCAAGGGTTCATGTTTCTGGAAAATAAAATTTCTATTTTGATAAACAAGTAATACCATATGTAAATAATACAAGTAATTACCCATAAAATGTGTAAAAATGTAGTAATTGGCTTACCTTAATCTAAGTTTCTCAGGTAAGAAATATTACATAATTACTCACGGGGTGTCAGCGTCACCCCAAGCAGGTTCTAACTCTGAAACAGTCAAACGCACATTGGCCTTCTAATGCGACATGCTAGTGGCAGAGTACAAATAATATCGAGTAGATTCACTTAGCAAAAATCGTTTGATGTTTTTGGATCAAACGCAAAAGCCGCAGCACGGTAAAAAAATTAGTTTTTACCCTACCTGCAGCAGCGAGCAGTCTGTGAGGGGAGATTCAAAAAGTATTAGCTGATGCAAAATTATTTCCTCGGTTATTATTTGATACACGATATTTCAAAGGGCTATTAAGGTAATTTTTAATAAGTGATTCAAATGAATAATAGTATATTATGATATAAGTGTATAAGAGGGCCTTTAAAGCACGCGCGACATATTTCAAAACACGACGCGCAGCGGAGTGTTTTGTAAGTCGCAAGGGCTTTAAAGGCCTCTTATACACGTATATCATACGCTATTTTTTATTACGAATGAATCATAATCTCAAAAATGTTTTAAATATTAAACTTAAGGGATATATTGACGAATATATTAATCTGTCACATTTGACATGATCAAATGTTTCTATAGCAACCTTTAAAAAAGTAGGTGCATCATAAACATTATTTTAAGCACGCTGCAGCGTGCGATAATCGTTGATTATGATGCATGCGTAATAAAAAACTATATAGGTAATAAAGTTATACAAATTAGTAACGTATACTAAATTCAAAAACATTATAAATAAAGGTAATACCTATTAAAATAATTTATTTGACAGTTTGTAACTTGATTCATCTATTAAAACATGTATAAAGCAGAAGGTTCAAAGTACCTGAGAAATATTGTGGGAATTTAAATATAAAAAGGACAAATTAAGCTAGTAAAGTAAATTTATAGCTTCTTAAAAGTCTAAACACTTCATTACTCGCGCTACGAGTATTTCTCTCACATTTTCTGCGAAATCGTCAGTTTTCGGAGATGGCTTTGCGGACGGAGTTGTCCTCCACTACTCTAGCTGAATTATTTGGCGTCCTCTTTAACATAGCCAATTAACCGGGTGCATTTCTCAAATGATTGGCTGCATTTGTGAGAATTTCTCTCATCGCGCTACGTCTGCCGTAGTATTTTTAACATTGAAAATGTTTCTGTTTTGCTGTTATGGGGCATCAAATTGCGAAAAAGTGCATGCTACATTTGCCACACATGATGTCATATGCGTTATGAACTACTAACCCAAACTAACCTAAACTAACCAAAAGTAATGAAAAGCACCAAAAAGAACTAAATGTATCGGAACAGATTAAAAAAATTAAAGTAAGACTAACTCAAATTATCCGAACTTTTGCAGCTAACTAAAACTAACCAAATACATTAAAATTTGTTATAACGTATTGGATCCGGTTCAAATTATTAAAACAAATTGGAACTAACTGAAACTAACCGAAAGTTGAGTGAACAACTAACCAAAAGCACCAAAAACGCCTAAACCGTATCGGGCAAATTACAAATATTAAAGTAAGTTAAAATTAACTTAAATTAACCGAAGACCTAAAAAATTACCCTCCACTTGTAGATAGGAAAATCTATTAATATATAACTAGAAATGACGTTGCGGTAGATAATAATTCTAACCTGTTCCGAATTGTTTTAGCCCGTTCTTTCGCTTTTGCTTACTTTTAGTTAGTTTTGTTTAGCCGTTTAATTAACTTTCGGTTAGTCTCAGTTAGATCCTATTTATTTTAGTCATTTGAACCGACTCCGATACGTTATAATCAAATTTAGTGTTTTTCGTTACTTTTGGTTAGTCGCCAAAGGTCTGCTCGTCTTGGTTAGTTTTAACTTACTTTAATTTTTGTAACCTATTCCGATACGTTTTAGTGCTTTTGGTTACTTTTGATTAGTTTTGGTTTGTCATTCAATCAGATTTCTGTTAGTTTTAGTTGGCTTTTATATATTTTAGAATTTGAACCGGTTCAAATATGTTACGAGTGTAATTAATTTTAATATTTTTGGTTAATTTTAGTTAGTCGCCGAAATTCGGCTAATTTAAGTGAGTTTCAACTTACTTTAATATTTTTAATCTATTTTGATTTATGGTTTCGCTTTTCTGGATACTTTTGGTTAGTTTTGTTGTTCAATCAACTTTCGGTTAATTTCAGTTAGTTTAAATTTATTATAGTCATTTGAACCAATTCCAATATGTTATTACCAATTTTACTGCTTTTGGTTAGTTAAGGTTAGTCGCCAAAATTCGGTTAATTTGGGTTAATTTTATCTTACTCCAATATTTTTTAATCTATTACGATACGTTTTAGCCGGTTTCGGTGCTTTTAGTTTCTTTTGGCTAGTCATTCAATCAACTTTCGGTTACTTTCAGTTAGCTCCCAATTTATTTTACTCATTTGAAGCGATTCCGATACATTATAACCAATTTAAATGTTTTTGGTAAAATTATGTCATTCGCCAAAATTAGGTTAATTTGGGTTAGTTTCAACTAACTTTAATATTTTTAATCAGTTCCGATAGGCTTAAGCCCTTAGTGCTTTTGGTTACTTTGGCCAGTTTTGATTAGTCGTGCAATCAACTTTTTGTTAATTACAGTTAGTTTCAATTTATATTAGTAATTTGAACCGATTCCGTACTTTATAACCAATTTTAATATTTTTGGTTAGTCGCCTAAATTCGGTTACTTTGGGTTAGTTTCAACTTACTTTAATATTTTTAATCTGTTCCGATACGTTTTAGCCCTTTTTGGTGCTTTTAGTTACTTTTGGTTTGTTTTTCAATCAACTTTCGATTACTTTGAGTTAGTTCCAATTTATTTTAGTCATTTGAATCGGTTCCGATACATTATAATCAAATTTAATGTTTTTGGTTAGTCGTTAAAATTCCGTTCGTTTTGGTTCGGCGGGCATTTAATTTTTACCGTACTTGTTTTCTTTTCTCACTATTGTCTTTATCCATATTTAGGTAAATAACAAAATTTTAATAAAGACATATTATTTGTTAAACCGATTATACGTGTAATTGAAAAACTGCATATTATTAAAAAATTATTATAAATCTTAACTGATAGGGTCTTTGGGGCATCTAAAAAATTAAAATCCGTCACCCACTTTTGTAATACAATAATTATCCGCACAACAATATCTCGCCATAGTAACGATCTTAATAATTATTTAATTCAACGCGACCCAACAGTACAGAATATCAAGGCGTTTGCACACTGACCGTAAATTCTCCCTCGTAGTGTAGCCACAACTGGCCGCGAACGAGATTGATCCGGATTCGCTTTGAAGGTAAAAACTGTCGGCGAAATTGGAAATTTGTCTGGAGTGTACCTACCGTATATACTTATTTATACCGTGCTAGTGGGAGTAAATTCATGCAGGTAGACAGGGGTGGGGCATCCTGACCGATTTTAATTAAAAGATATTGATATATTTGTGCGCGTGGGGTGTTCAGAACACCCCGCGCGAGTAACGCAGAGTTAAGAACCTGTGGTGAAGCATCTATAATCTAAATATTATTTCTAAATATATTAAAATTAGAGTGTCGAATGAAATTATAAAATAATTAAATTGTAAATGACTTATTAGTAGAAACTGACTCCATGCGACAATAAAATTTAACGAATTGCACGTCCCCTCGTATAGGACGTGATCCAACGACGGCAAAGTCAGGCAAGCTCAGCAGGTGTCTGCCGGTGCTCTTTGATCGCAATATTTTAAGGGATTTAAGCTCACTGACGTTACTGTTCCTTGCTTATACTGTGCTATAGCATACATTACAATATCAAGATGGCGGTCTTACAGCATATATTTGACCATGAGGATTTTGGAAAATAATCTAATATAAATAGGAATCACCTGGTATATAATATAAAGGATTTTAAAAATTGCATATCAACTTCTCCTCATTCAGATAAGGGCCACTGCCACGCATCTGGCGATATCTAAACAAAATGACTAGGCAAACATATTAATTTCAAGTAGCACCTACTGATTATAACGGCTGATAAACTTATAATGAATCTAACCACGTTAGTTTTCTCATTATTTTTATCCAATATGGCTATAAGTAGAGATATTTTTCTGTTAATACATTTAGGCTTATATTGTAGTTGTTATGGAGCAGATATTTTAGCTATCCTGCCAACGGCATCTTTCAGTCATCAAATTCCATTTAGGCCTTTATGGAAGGAGTTGTCGAAAAGGGGACATAATATTACTTTAGTAACAACCGACCCCATGAAGGATCCTAGTTTAAAGAACGTCAAAGAAATTGATATGAGTTACGCTTACGAACACTTTGAAAAGCATAAAGTTGTGGGTAAGTTGATATAATTTATCTGTACTGGAATTTAATGTCACATTCGAAATAGCTGACAATGTTATTGGGAATTGCAAATACCTGCATAATAAATATATAACTGCACCCTTGCAGGCAATAATATCTAAAATTTTACTTGCCAGTGTTGAAGGTACCTATCATTAATTTAAATTAGGGGCAACCATATAAGCACTAAAATAAATTATATAACATAAATATTTCAAAATTCAGGAAAAAAACACCTGTCAGCAATAAAATCCTTTAAATAGAAAACTATCGCAAACTAGGTCAGGAGCCAATTAAGGTAATTTGGGCAATGACCTGTATGTTTGTTTGTTCACTAATAATTAACGAGAAATACGCAAGCACCAGTTAAATGAAATATTCCTGTAAAAGATTATATTTGAAAAATATATGAAAATTGTGCTTTCGCATGTTTTACTAAATTTCGATTTCGAACTGACAAGACACAATATCGTTAACTCAATCGAAAAATCGAAGCCTTCAGACAACTGATAGTCTAGTAAATTCCGTGGATAATATTTTAGAAATGTTTAAAAAGTGTGCTGCTTCTGTATATTTCAGCATTGATTAGAAATGGCAGGGGACGTGTAGCTCGCTTCTTTGAAAAATTGCGACCCCAGGATACTCTGATACTCCGATAAAAGTAAACTGAATAATTCAAAAATATACATATAAAAAGTTAGCTTTTTCACGCCTCACTGAAATTTCAATGTAGAATAGGCAAGGGACATATTGCTCACTTCTTTTAGTAACGCCAAAGTTTACAGAATTAAAAATATAAGTTGGTACACTAAGCGCCAATTCAATGAAATCGTCATATCAAAGGCGAGCCGAGGACGCAACGCGACGGTAAAAAATGTATGGGGTATTGAGGCAATAAGAGCCGAGTTTGACGCGATTTACTTTGGTCAAAGCGCTATTGGGAACATAGAGTAAAATGTCCCGCTTAGCAAGTAATAAATGGAGGAATTTAAATAATGAAATATATTTTCATTAAAATTTTGAAAAATATATTTTGTGAAGTCACAAAAAAAGATGAAAAGGTAAAGGCCTTTTTCAGCATATTTTAAAAGAAAATCGGTAAATACATATTTAAATAAAATTTGTAAAATATATTACTTTTTACTTCAAGAATGAAATTTAATATCCCGTGCAATAGTTATTTATGATATAAGTGCTAAAAGTGACGTTTTATTTTGTGAGAAGGGAAGTTTGGGACACGACGCCGAAGGCGGAGTGTCCCATCCCTTCGAACAAAATAAAATCACTTTTAGCACCTATATCATACACTATTTTTTCTACAAACACCATTCAAAGTATAAATCAACGCATTTCTTACGGTATTAAATTTATAATACATCTTTTTGAAATCAAATTATTCATCAAGTTTATTGTTGCTACGGTAATGAAAATTCGACCGTTTGTTGACAAGTATCTAACTTCAAATCTCGTGACATGAAAAGTGATCAAGAAAATTAATTTCTTCCTGCGGATATCGAAGAAGCTGCTAATAAAGTCACTTTCGAGTTATTGCCTAGTAAGCAACAATACGAGTTTTCGTACAACCGTTTCATTAGATGGTGAGATTTGAAAACTGTTAGTGGCAAGTTCAGTCTGATATAAAACATTTTTATATTTTCGCACCAGTGCTAAAAGTAAATTACTTTTAGCACCAGTGCCATAAAGTGACATTTTAGACACTGACAGCATGCGTTAAAAATTGTACTTTTAGTGACGTTTGTAGAAAAAAATCTTTATTTTAATTTATTTTGGGGATGAACTACATCATAGTTTTGCAAAATCTTACAAATTATTTTGGAAAAAGTCTTGCAAAACTAATTGTCTACATTTTAGCAATTTCTATATTTCGTTAATTTTACCACAATAACTAATTAGCTCAAAATTTAAAGTAATAGACTTTTAGATAAACCTATATTTGCACAAATCTTACATTATTTTACAAATGCACAAAATCTGATTAAAAGTTACCTTTTTTAGTTGGTAACACGGTTGATGGAATAGCATATGAATGTATACAGCTCCTAGAAGAATTTGCAAAACTGTTTTCATTAAAATGCAAATCACACATTCTAATATGGCTATAACATTACATTGGTGTATCATTCGCATATTTGTGGGATCCTATAAATTCTAAGGCACTTTTCCAGGCTCGACACCCGCAAGTTTTTTTTATTACATACTCTATTGTACTCACTATAAATCGATATTAATATTGAACATTATGGGAAGTAGGACAAATTTAACTTGTAAGATTTGACCCAAACATACAAGGGGAGTTAAAAAATAAAAACTTATAATAAACTAATACATACCTACCCTTTTTGGCACCTAAATAGCGATATATTGTCTGCCATTCGTCTTTCACAATCAACTACTGAACAAATATTTCGATTTTCGACTAGACATTTTACTCAGAAATCCACCAAAAGCAAGCCGCTATTTTTGAAACCTCACCCTATACGCCAAACCGTAAACAAATTTAAAATAAACTTAAGTAACCTAGCTCTCCACTGTAGACTGGCACCAGTCTACCGGGCAGGCGGGGAGTGGCGGAGTGGAAGTTGACGATGGCGCGGAGTGAATCAACTTATATTTTTAATTCTGTATACTGTGGTAACGCTGATAGTTCGGCAAAAGTAGACTGAATACTTGTGAAATGTATATACAAAATATGCTTTTGTATGTTTCACTGAAATTTTGATGTAGAAGTAACAGGAATCATCTCATTGACACCGTGTAACATTGTAAATGTTATTAAATACAGTACTGCAATTTTCTTCTTTTACTGGTTGATTCATGTTATCGATATTCTCGCTACCTTACTTCACGCAACCTTCCTTCCGGTGTTCTAACCTGCTCGATAGGTACATCCGTTTGGAGCGCCACTTGGCAGATGTGTATATATTATTTTTCGAGAAAATTGATAGCCCTTCTCGTCTGAACACTCAAGATGAGCAGGTCATTTTCCGTATTGAAATTTTTCATTGCTATTTTTAACCCTCAGGTCTAACTACCGCCTGATTGTGTTGTTGCAGCATTAAGCAAATTAAGTAGAATGTATATTTTCCAAAATTATCGGCTATAAACGTTGTGTGGTAAATTAATGTGGTGGCCTTTTTTTAAGGTATGATGAGGTGTTTCCAGGGAGCTCCAGGGTCTACAATTCGACCAGAATCAAGTAAATTCGAATTTAATTTATTTAAGTGCCTTAATTACTGTATATAGCTTACTGGCATATATCATTTTAATTAATGAATATATAATCAAATGACTGCAGCTCATTTGCCTAAATTACCTCATATTTGTTACCATGATATTTCATTTAAATTAAAGATTGTATAATCAAATCACTGTCGGTTATTTACCTTAATTACTGTATACAGCTTATCGTTATATCATATTAATTAATAAATGTATAGTTAAACAACTGTGGGTCGTTTAACGTATATCGTTTATATTCTCGTTAATTCTCGTTTCAGTTATTGATCTAGCTATCTCATTCATCAAGCTTACCTTTAAAGGAGATACTTAATTTATCTTTAGTCAGTTAGGAAATTCATATGGCTAGTGGTTGAGTTAATTTTTACTGTATTCGGATGTGAAGCTCATGGCAGTAATTTATTTCACATAACCGAAATATACAAATTTAATTTGTCGCCTTAATATCGGAAACCCGTTTACCTATAGATATTTAACGGCTGTATATGTACATATTTACCTCACTGGTTATTTTGTTGATTTGGTAATATTGAGAACTATTTATTGGTCTACTGATATTGTCGCTGCCACGGGATTGATTTAAGTTCGATTTGGTTAATAATCATTTCATTTATACCTGGATATATTTATGGGCTCTACCTATACAATGAGATTTGAGCAATATTATTTTTACAAGCCATAGTTTAACAAGTAGTATCTAATCTTGCTTTGATTTATTATTCTTGTACTTAATATCGGTGAGATTCCTTACAAGAGAGTCTTCTTATTAGTTTAAAAGCGTAACCATAACCACAAATTGATTTGAGATAAGACTAATTGTCCTGAAAAGTTGGTGTAAGTTACAAGTTTAAATAACTGAGTTATTTGTAATATTGTTGTTTATTTTGGTAAATTGCAGTCAAAAGAATAACTAATATCTTCTTCTTCTTCTTCGTCTGACTAGGATTGCTCCTGTTTGTCTGCCTCTCTTTCTGTTTCTGTTGTTGTTGTTGTCAGTTGGTTTTCCTTCCATCTTTTCATTGGTCTTCCTGTTGGTCTTCTGCTGTAAGGTTTATTATTTTTGCAGATGTTAGCTAATCTGTCAGGTGCCATTCTATTAACATGACTATCCCAGTCTCTTTTCCTTGTTTTTACCCATTTGTTGATGTTCTGTATGTTACATTGCTCCCGTATGCTCTTATCTGTTTGTCTGCCTCTGAGTGTTATACCCTTTATTGTTCTAAGAGTCTTCATTTCTACGTTACTCATTATCTGGTTTGTTCTTTTTGTGTCGGCTCGAGTTTCTGCCGCGTAGGTTAGAATCGGTCTCACAGTTGTTTTATACATTTTCATTTTGCTCTCTGTGGATATGTGTTTATTCGTAGATTGGTTTCTCTCAAGCATCCGCTAACTTTATAATAACTAATAGGCGTATTCAAAATTTTTCAACGCTCTTTTACAGGGTATTTTTCTAAATGTTATTACCCTATTTTCAAGGATCAATAATCATTCTTAAATTTCTTGTAAAAAACAAATTAGTTGCAGCCTATCCTAACAGCCAAGACATAGACCCACGCCTGAGTAAACTTGGCATATAGACCGCCTAATGAGCAGCTAACAAATAAGGTTACATATTTGCCACCCAACGCTTAAAGCTATTAAGGGCTTCAATAAAAAGAAGTCACGTTGATCACCTTAGTGGCATGCAGCTATAAGCATTAATTAATTAGTTTGGGTTCAGTTAGTTCTCAAAAGTAATTCACCGATATGAAAAGAACTTGTAGATGATTTCACTCCTCGAATCCCTGTCAATTTTGATTGCTTACATTTCGTTGTGCATGTTTGATTTAATTACTTATTTACAGATACAGCCAGTAATGATTCAAGCAGCTTTTACGAAATGGCTGTTGCCATCCGAAAGGCAACGATCGAGTCCAGTAATACATTTTTCCAGAGTCACGAAGGACGAAACTTAATTCACAATAAAGATAATCAATTTGATTTGTTGATAGTCGAAGCACAGTTACCGACCATGATGGTATTTAGTTGGTGGTATCAGATTCCATTTATTGGTAAGTAGACATCCCTTTTAGGTTGGTGAATTTAAAATTTGATAAAAAAAACTGTGTGGCAATTCAGGGGACACATAACTTTCTACATGATACAGTATATACGGGGTAATTCATATGGAAATGTGTATATGCTTACTGAGGATAAAGGGTACTCTGGTGGTTCTAAATCACTCGGTATTCATGAATGGTTATTGACCAAATATTTAGTTCGTTATACTGAATAAAATGCTCGAAGTTATATAATTTTAAATTCCAGATTCGGAAAAAATATTGTTAACAACTTCTGGAAGAACAACATCCTGTGTATTTTAATTATATAAATCAGATTTAACTTTTAAGCCGTGCACAGTTTCGTCGCTTTTCCAGTATAAAAAAATATAAAAACAATCACAAATAGCGAGTACACTGTTTCTAATTAATTTTTGCTAAAGCGATAATTTTTACACAAACGGTTCGAAGTAACAACGAACTCGCTATTTCCAGCTAATTTTTATAAAAACAGTTATTTTCAACTCTCTATTTTTTGTTACTTTTTACGAAAACGATAATTTTCATCAAACCAAACGTTAAATATGGCAGGGATGTCAAACTGGTGAGAGCAGTTTGATTACGGGGAGTGACGCCGCCGCCATTCCGAGTTGCCACGGGATGTGGCCCATCAAATCCCATCGTCCTCCCCCAGGCTGGAGAACACCGAGGTACAAAGTCTGGAGCTGATCAATGACAGTTTGTGACAAAAGGGGCTGCATTGTATTAGCTGGCAGGAACGTCAAACTGGTGAGAGCAGTTTGACTACGGGGAGTGACGCCCCCGCCATCCCGAGTTGCCACGGGATGTGGCCCATCAAATCCCATCGTCCACTTCCAGGCTGGATAACACCGAAGTACAAAGTCTGGAGCTGATCAATGACAGTTTGTGACAAGAGGGGCTGCATTGTATTAGCTGGCAGGAACGTCAAACTGGTGAGAGCAGTTTGACTACGGGGAGTGACGCCCTCGCCATCCCGAGTTGCCACGGGATGTGGCCCATCAAATCCCATCGTCCTCCCCCAGGCTGGAGAACACCGAAGTACAAAGTCTGGAGCTGATCAATGACAGTTTGTGGCAAGAGGGGCTGCATTGTATTAGCTGACAGGGACGTCAAACTGGTGAGAGCAGTTTGATTACGGGGAGTGACGCCCCCGCCATTCCGAGTTGCGGTCCATCAAATCCCATCGTCCTCCTCCAGGCTGGCGAACACCAAAGTACAAAGTCTGGTGCTGATCTCTAGGGAGTGACCCAACAAACCCTATTTTTACCCCTGTCAGATTAGGGACAGTGGACGGCCCTAGGTGGTAGATGCATAGGCCTACTCGCATCGTCCGGTGAAAGACCACCCCACCAGAACTGGGAAGCGCTAAGTGGTTTTCCCGAATCACGTTCCGTTTCCGCGCTGATGGTTCCGGGTTCCACAGTAGGAATATAATAATATGGACATGATGGTGTTTCCAGGATCAAAATATTCCGGAGGTAAACTCCCCGGCCATTCGGATCTCCGGGCTCCGGGTGGCCCTGGGAGCCCTTCATTCATCATTTCACAGACAGCAAAGATACCGAACCAATTTAGAATTGATTTCTGCAACATAAGAGGCCTAAATACAAACATAAATTCGGTACACCAACATCTACAAGCAAATAGACCACACATACTAGCCCTTACAGAAACACAAGTATGTTCTACAACAACAACAGTGAACTACCGTTATCCTGGTTACGACTTACATACCCGATTTAGACATAAGTTCGGAATATGCCTTTTTGTCTGAAGCGACCTTTCATGTCACCGCGAGGAAACATTCGAACCGAACAACCTTGACGTCATGTGGCTCAAGTTCACCGCCAAGGGATTAACCAAGTTTATATGTTGTCTATATCGCCCTCCGAGCGATAGAGCCTACCAAAGCTTTCTTTCAACACTAGCTACCACTTTTGACTCAATACAGGTTGATCACCCAAGTTCAGAAATAATCGTTCTGGGAGACTTCAATGCCCACAACACCAACTGGCTCAAACATCACAACAAGACCGACAACGAAGGTAGAGAGACCGAAGCATTCGCCATCAGCTGCGGGCTTACTCAAATTGTAGACGAACCAACTCGAATCTCAGAGAGGGGCGAATTCGCCGCCCTCCTGGATCTTTTCTAACCACCACCCTGACCAGTACACAGTTACAGTTGGTCCGCCATTAGGTACTTCCGACCACAAACTTATTACAACAGTTTGTGAATTGCCACTCATACAGAAGGATCCACCATTGCCTCGCAAAATCTGGCATTACAATTCTGCAAACTGGGACGATCTAAGAGAGTTCTACCTAGATTTTCCTTGGCTCGACGTCTGCTTTGGCGCTGCTGCGAAAAGATCACGCAAGTAATCTCCTCAGGAATGGAAGCATACATCCCGAATTCCATCAAGTTACCATCAAAAGGAAAGCCCTGGTTCGAAAGACGATGCGAAGGAGCTGTTGGTAGGAAACAGCAAGCCTACAAGTACTGGCAGCAAAATCAGACCGCTGAAAATCGCAATTATTTTGTTGAAGCAGGAAACGAATGGAAGCGTGTTATCTATGAAACCAAGGACAAACACAATCAAAGGATCAGGAATAAACTTTTGCAATACTCCAGTGGCTCCAGGAATTTCTGGTCGGTTGCAAAGGCAGTAAGTAACAACTTTACAGAAACGTCTCTCCCACCTTTGACAGACGAACGTGGCATCACGGCGACTACAGCCAAGGAAAAAGCAAACATGCTCGCCAAAATGTTTTCTTCGCACTCTACCTTAGACGTTCCCCAAGGCAAGACTCTCCCCACCATATCGAACATCAACACTACCATGGCAGAAGTCAAATTTCATCACCGTGATATTCGTAAAATCCTTAAAAATCTAGATACGCAAAAGGCATCAGGACCAGACGGAATACCTGCCATCGTGTTAAAGAACTGCGCTAACGAACTAACACCCGTTTTTTTCAGGCTTTTTTCTCTGTCTTACGGAAAAGGGATTTACCCATCTTCTTGGAAAGTCGCAACCTGTTCCAAAAACAGGCAAGAAAACCACGACCTCAAACTATCGTCCAATTGCCTTGCTTCCAACAATCTCCAAATTCATGGAACGTGTAGTCAATCAGCAACTACTCAAGTACCTCGAGAACAACAAAATAATCAGCGATGATCAATACGGCTTTCGCAAAGAGAGATCGACAGGAGATATATTGGCCTATGTCACTCATATATGGAGTAGGGCAATTGAGAACTACGGAGAGTCTCGAGCGATTGCGTTGGATATTTCAAAGGCATTCGACAGAGTTTGGCATGACGGACTGCTCAACAAACTGCCGTCCTTCGGACTGCCAGCCTCTCTCTGCAGCTGGCTTGCCAGTTTCCTTAAGAGCCGATCTCTGCACGTTGCAGTCGATGGACACATCTCGGACACATTCACCATCAACGCGGTCGTGCCTCAGGACGCAATACTTTCACCAACTCTTTTCCTCATCTATATTAATGACCCGCTGACCGAAATAAATAATCCTGTTTACAGTTTTGCAGATGACAGACCTGGAGAAAGTTCAAACTTGGGGCGACCGAAATTTGGTCCAGTTCAATGCAGCAAAGACCCAAACAGCCACGTTTACCAAGAGGACCAATACAGCGGGCCCTGACATCATTATGGCAGGGTCGACCATTCCTTCATCCTCGTCAATCGGACTGCTGGGTATCTCGGTCAACAGCAATATGTCCTGGCATGACCACGTTGCTAACATCGCAAAATCAGCCTCCCAGAAGCTTGGTGCGCTATTTCGCAACAAAAAACTCTATACACCGCAGCAATTGCTATTGCTCTACAAAGCGCAAATAAGACCGTGCTTAGAATATTGCTCACATATCTGGGGTGCCGCACTAAAGCTGCTGGATTCCATTCAGAAGAGAGCTGTGCGTCTCGTCGGCGACCCGGAGTTGACCCGGAATCTAGATAGTCTGGAACACCGCCGACATGTAGCCGAGATATCTCTGTTTTACAGATACTTTCACGACAGATGTTCCCAGGATTTGGTCCGCGTCATCCCGCCCCTGGCAGCTCCTCTCAGACAGTCACGACAGACGGCAAGAGCGCACCAGCTCGTCGTACAACTGGAAACACCTAGAACATCGGTTTTTGTCTGGCGCACTGCATCACTGTGGAACTCACTCCCAGGACATCTGTTTCCCACTAATTACAACTTACAAATATTCAAGAGCCGTGTCAATCAACATGTTCGCACACACACCGCTCGTCGAGCGCCATAGGGTCTCCCTTTAGTGTGTGTGCCACTGCCATAAAAAAAAAGTTAACGGAATTCATTATATCGCTAATTTTCATGAAAGTGTGGCAATTTTTTTAAAGACAATAAGTGTGGATTCAGCCTCTCTTATTATTTCTAGCTAATTTTTATAAAGAAAAAAATTTTTATGCAAAGGATTAAAGGTAATTTTCTCGCTTTTCCTAGCTAATTTTTACGAAAACGGTAATTTTCATAAAAACAATCGTTGAGGTAGGTAATGAAAGTAGCTAATTTTTATGAAGGTGTGGCAATTGTTATGAAAACAATCCTTAAAATAATGGGAGTTCTTGAATCCAATATTTTTAGCTAATTTTGATGAAAAAGGTAATTTTTATGCAAACCATTGAAATTAACTTTCTTGCTATTCCTAGCTAATTTTTACCAAAATGGTAATTTTCATAAAAACAATCGTTGAGGTTATGAAAGTAGTGGAATTCATTGTTTCTAGCTAATTTTTATTGAAGGTGTGGCAATTTTTATGAAAACATTCCTTAAGATAATGAGAGTTTTTGTATCCATTATTTTTAGCTAATTTTCATGAAAAAGGTAATTTTTGTACAAACGACTGAAAGTATCTTTCTCGCCATTTCTAGCTACTTTTTACGGTAAAAACGGTAATTTTCATATAAACAAATGTTAAAGTAATGAAATTAGCGGAATTCATTACTTCGAGCGAATTTTTATGAAGGTAAAGTCAGAATCAACTAAGAAAAACACACGAGCGTCATACCTGACAAAGTCCGCAAACATTGAACAGAAATAAACTTAAGTGAGACAGAACGCGTTTTATGGATGACGCGGTGGCGTTTTCTTAGTTGATTCTTACTTTACCAATTTTCATAAAAGCATTCGTTGAAATAATCAAAGCAACTGAATCCACTATTTCTAGCTAATTTTTATGAAAACTCTAATTTTCATAAGCTAATCGCTGATGGAATGAAAGGAGTAAAATGCATTATTTCTAGCTAATTTTTATCAAGGTGTGGCAATTTTTATCAAAGCAATCGTTAAAATAATGAGAGTCCATTATTTTTGCTATTTCTTCTGACAACGGTAATTTTCATACAAACGATTGAACACAACGTTTTCGCTATTTCTAGTTAATTTTTACCAAGACGGTAATTTTTATAAAACAATCATTAAAGTAATAAAAATAACGTTGTCGCTATTTCTAGTTAATTTTTACGGAAATTGTATTTTTTAGAAAAACAATCGATGAATTAATGAACTTTACTGGAATTCGTTATCTTTAGCTAATTTTTATGAAGGCGACAGTTTTCATAAAAACAATCTTTGAAATAATGAAAGTAGCTGAATCGTTTTTCCTTGCTAGTTTTTATGGAAACCGTAATTTTCATACAAACGACTGAAAATAAGTTACTCGTCAATTTTTACGAAATCAGTAATTTTCGTACAAAAGATTGGATATACCAAGCGCGCTATTGAAAACAACCACGCAAATAAGTTCGCTACAAATCACTTTAGACTAATTATTCCCACCTTATCTTATAGATATTATTACCGTCGTGTAAAGGTTAATTCTAGCCACATATCATCAATAAATGCCGTATTATTTCAGTTTTAAATCGATTTTCTATAAAATCGCGTTAGGTTTTGATAATTCCTTTCCTCTGGAAGGCACATTTTTGTGATGCTATCAATCGACCAACTGGGGCTATGTGTTATCATAAACCTAACTACTCCGAATTGACGCTCAGTGAGCATAGGCTATAGAAAAATGCTACAATTGTATCGAGAGATGGCGCCACCATTATTACGAATTAAATTTTATCGTATTTCGTCGCTTGCCAAACAACGGCCAAACGCCTTTCAGAACTCGGTTCGCTCGCGCTGTTGCCAAATTTAAATGTACTTAAAATAGATTATGTATAATAATTAAATATAAAAAGAGGCTTCTATTTTATTTCGGTTATTTACCTATGATTTTAAATGTTGCAGGACCGGAGTTTTTTATTTACAGTTTGTGGTTTTTTGCTTTTTAGTAACAATTAGTAATTACCTAGGTATTGTTATTATTGTTAGTACGTACCTATATAGGTATGATAATAGGTATAAACATACTTTTTTTAGTTATTTAGGCGTACCTACCTATTATAGGAACTTAACATGTCCTATAATATAATTATATTAATGATGTGTAAAATTATTAAAAATCTTGTACCTACTAGCATAAACCTAACTATTCGGCGTAGTTAGGTTTATGCTACTACTACACTACAATATATGAAATCCGGAACACTAAAAACATTAAATAACTAATATACAATTATATAAAAACGCTCTCTTTCATCTTGCCAATATTCATCAAAAACTGTTTCGCGGAAAACTGCGGCCGGTGCATATGAACTAAGGTAAGCCCTACGTGCTTGCTCGATACTCCAGCAAAAACCGCGCGGCGCCCTGCACGGTGCGCGTATATGCTGTGGCGTAGCTAAATTTTCCAAATAATCGCAATTGCAGCAACGCAGCAACTAGTTAGGTTTATGGCAGGATCAGGTGTTTGCGGAGCTCTCACAATTCATACCACATTAATTATTATTCTCCTATTTTTGACTATAATATTTTTATATTATTATTGTTTTCAACATGTCAGGCATCACCTGTTGTTTTTATAACTGCAATAATAATCGAAGAAATCACGGGATTAAATTATTTCGAATTCCCCTAAAGAACGACGAACTTTGCAAAAAATGGATTTTAAATAGTGGTAAGAATAAAACTTTCAATGAACCTTGACGTTAATCTGAAGGAATAAAACTGGGGATTTATCAAGAACTTTATCGAAACCTATAATAGTGGGCATAATACCTCGGGCCGTTTCATACGGGTGTCTCAAATTTGAGATATGACGTCATCGACTATTTTTTAAATGAATGCCCTTTTTACTTAAAGTTTAAAGGGCATAATAAAGTTTCAGTTCGGCACATAGTAATCGAAGTGTGCTAGCATAGTTTAGTTATCGAAAAAAAATATCTCTCCTTTACTCAATTTATTCCAACTACGTTGGGGTTTGGAACCTTCGGCAACATGCACTAAAACAGAATTTTATCCACAATACCGAGACAGAATATTTGCACAGAATATTTGCACTTGAGTTCAAATATTCTGTTTCGGTATTGTGGATAAAACTCTGTTTTAGTAATTTATTCCAAAGTTAGAGACTCGCACTGTATACCTACGAGCCGCCACTGCCCACTACTATACAGGGTGTTGGTTAATGACATGCTAATATTTAAAAGGTTGATTCTTGGACACATTTTAAGAAAAAAACTTCTTATGAATGTATGCCCTAAACAACTTAACTTTTAGATACAAAGGGAGGTAAAGTTTAAAAAAAAAAACATTTTTTTTATGTAATAAGTGCAATACTGTAGATATCTTTATGAAATTGGGTACACGTCTTTTAGGCATCAAGATGTATTTTCTGTTGTACAGACAGTTTTTTTTTCAGTGGCGTCCGTACCAGTTTTGCATTGAATATATTTGAAGAAAAAAATGGTACGCACCTTTATCTTAAAATAAAAATTATTTTTGAAATCCGCATACATTTCTAAACGAATTTGATCAGTTGGTGTTTTAAGTCCGATGCAAGGCTTTCGCTTATAATAAATCAATAATTATTGCTTCTTTGCATGATCATAACAATTACGTTAATGACAATATCACAATGTAGAGAATTAGATTTTATTTTTTTAGGTGAAAACCGCGTGTCGGACTAAAAAAAATCAAGTGATCACATCTTTTCCTTAAGAAATAAGGGTTTCAAAAATATATATATTTTTTATTTTAAGAAAAGTCATTGGCGTACCACTGCTTGTCTAATAACAGTTTTGCCAGAAAACTTCCACAGGCTACTGATGAAAACTTCCACAGGCTACTGATGAAATAACTCTGGATTTCTCATGCGACTTTTAGTAGCAATTCGACGTAGGAGAAATCCAGAAGTGTCTAATAATTATTTTTTTTTAAAGTTGACCTCCATATATCTCAAAAGTTAAGACGTTTAGGACATATGTTCATATGAAGTTTTTTCTTAAAATGGGTCCAAGAATCACTTCCTTAAATATTAGCGTGTCATTAAGGAACCACCCTGTATAAATAACTTTATATTGTAGGAAATCAGAAGTTACTGGTTTACCAAAGGAAGAAATCTACCGCAATTATGTATACGAAAGGAATTTTTTGGAAACGGATTTTTAAAACAGTAATCAATTAAACTCCTCAGCACATTCTACGCCAAAACGATTTAAAAGACCAGCTCAAAAAATAAATACCACTGATAAGCCAAAAAAAATTTTTTGAAAAGGCAAATTAAATGCGGCAAGCTTGCAGAATTAAGACAAAAAAATATCAGATTGAACACAAAAATTAAAAGACAAAAGGTCATTGTCCCCTCATTGTTCATTACCGCAATGGCTTGTTTGTCACTTGCAGCAAAAAGTTTTGTGGGGATACAGTTTCGCGGTAAAAGGCGCGAGAGAAAGATTTCCTTTTATTATAAATCTCCCTCAGCTTACCGCTTTTTAAACCTTTTCTACCATGTCTAGTGAAGAACGGAAATGTATTTTGGCTTTTGCCGAAATGTCGATTAAAAAAGATTAGGAATATTCCAAAAAAATAGATATTATTGAGGGTTCCGAGGACCTTGGTCCTTTAGGACGTCTTCCGAAGCATGCTAAACAAGTTTTAGTTTTTCCTATTCGAGGTCTGTATCACCAATGGAAATTGCCTTTGGCATATTTTGTTTCCGGGACCTCGGTAAAAGGCGAAAAATTGAAATCTTCAATTTTGTACGCCCTCGATAATTTAAATGCTGTTGTATTTCTTCCAAAGGCAATCGTTTGTGATCAGGATTCAAACAATAGAAAAGCTTTTAGTTTGTTAGGAATAAGTGCTGAAACGCCATTTTTCCTTTATCAGAAACACGACATTTTTGGGTTATTTGATGTACCTCATTTATTCACAAATATCTCCAGAATAATTTTACTTTGTTCGAGAACATTATAAGTTTTGATCATATTAAAAGAGTGTTTGCAATAGATCAGTTTTCGAATACGTCACGAGCCATGCCAAAGCTTTCTCAGAAACATATTAACACAAATGGTTTCGAAAAAATGTCCTTTAAATTAGCCTTACAGGTTCTGTCCCATACTGTTGCCGCAGCGGTAAAAACATGTGTCAAAAACGGGCAAATCCATGCGGATGGAATTCATACTGCTAATTTTTTGGAAGGTGAATCATTTATTTGATTCTTTAAATAGTAAACGGGTCTATTCAAAAAATCCTTACGGTTGTGCTTTGTCAGACAAAAATACCATAATATCCCAAACTTTTAAAAAAGGCTTAGATATTTTTCAAAATTAAAAAACTCGAAGGCAGAAAGGCCGTCTTGTTTTGATGGTATGATCCAAAACATGCCTTATTTGAATCGGAGAAATCCAAAATAAATCGGTTTTTCTTTTAACTAACAGATTAAATCAGGACTTCCTGGAAAATTTCTTTTCGACTATGAGGTAACATTGTTGATGGAATATAAATCCCAGTGTAGATATGTTTCGAAAATGCTATTCGATCCAATTTGTAACGAGTTTTCTAAAAGCTCGCTAGGCAAATTGTGAAAACGATAATGACGCGCAACTAAAAATTGAATAACAAAAAAAAATCACACAAAAACTCATCAGGCTTAATTTACAATTTTTAATTAACATCTTTTACATCTTAACAAATTCAGAATTCAAAATTCAAATTTAAAACTCAAAATGCAATTTTATTCATGCCATAATGTACATAACAATGCCGATAGCAAATTTTAATTTCTTAACCAAAAATTCGACAGCATTCACTGTTCTGCACTACTGGGTGGTTCTTTTACTCACTTTCCAGGTAACACTGATGATGGCACCGGCCGAAAGCGCTCTGTTACGCTAATTTAGAGGTCCTTTTGGGGATTAAAATTTTATGTATGGAATACAAAGAGTGTTTCATTTAGTATATTTCGTACATCCACACAGCTTTCACTCTCAACTTATTAAATTTAAGGGCGCATTCCTAAAGTAATTTCTTGAAAGAAAGTTCATCTAAACATGGGGTGTTAAAAAAACGGTTCAGAGTAGTTAGGTTTATGGTGTTATGAACAGCTATGTTATCGGTCTTTGATTTATAAATTTGTTTTAGGACCGTTTGCATGGATTAAATTAAAGATCACAGATACCATAGGTGTCGCAATGCAACGTAGTTGAATAAAGAAAAATCGCAAAACATAAGTGGATTCGTATCTCGAATGTCGTCATTGCTCATAGGATTGAGTTTTTGGTAGAACGTAAAAATTTCTTTAGTAGTCCTGTCAAATGTGCGTGCTGCGACTTGCGCAGAGCTTTGGAATTTGTGTGACCTCTAGTATGAGGATTGGCTAGCTAAGCAGATGGCAATCGAACAAGGACACTCTTCATGATCAGCCATTGCGAATGGCACCATGATAAAACAGCTTTTTTGTGAAATATCATTTTTAGGGATCTTCTACTCGGTTTATTTTTGAGTCTCAGGCCGTATCTTGTTGTTTCCTTTGATGTTTTATTAATTTGGTGCTTGGACTCACTCCGTAACTGGGATTTTCACGGATTTTCGTCGCAGTTGATTATTTATGCTAATTGCTAATTTCTTTTTATTTTCCATGCAGAAGTTTTGTCTCTTCTACTCTTTGAGGCAGCTTAGCTGATTTCAGCAGCGGGTTTTAAAAAACTTTTCTCAGGTAAAATGTTGATTTTCCTTGGGTATCTTATTTTATGGGTTTTAAGCAAAGTCCTTGAATATGTTGTGTTCGATCGTGTGGTTGTATCAGCAGGTCTAATATATACCACGTTAGTCAGCCTTTAAACTTTTATTCTTATTATTTTATTCTTTTATATTATCATAATTAACTAATTTAATAACGCTTTAAATCATACTATTTTAAGTTTCACCACGGTTCTTTTAACTTATTGTAACTAGAACATAGCTATTTAGCATTGCGTTCTAGTGAACTCTGAAGTGAGAACGGAACCTGATCATGATTATTTAGTGTTTGCTTTCATTCGCTTTACTTGTTTTATAGCAGGTAATTATTAGTAATTATCGACTACCTATCTTACTTGTTGCCTAAACGGTGGTTTATTTTGCGTACCACAATAGGTATACAATTTTAGTTTTATTTACTTGGTGCCTTTGTTAGTTAACAGCTTGCTCATCCTTTCTTTTAACTTTAACTAAATGGTTAGTTTTTTTGATAACTTTACGTTTTTTTGCTATACGTCGCCGCGTCGGGTCGTCATTTAAATTTATTCAGTTTTTATAATTATGTACCGCAAGTACAATAATTGTTGAAATATTGAGTGGTATTTGCAGCAAGTAGTTCAATTATTGGCCATTTTTCTTTAGATTTATTCGCTATCGTCGGTTTAATTTTTAAGTAATACGGAGCACCATATAAGTTTTTTTTTTAATTTTAATTAATTTGAAGTTAAATTCCTTCCTTTCAAGGAACTAAGCATTTTATGGTAAAAAAAAACTGATTTATTTGTTCACCTATCGATCTGTTTCATTTATTATCTCTAATATTAGTATTCCAAAAGGGAAGTAATTAGTAAGTATAATTGTCTGGAATTAGTTGCGCTAAATAAATGAATCATTTTATAGTTTATATATTTTTTTTATTGCGCAGCCTAAGCCAAAACGAATTATAAATTACAATTTGGAGATTTAATGATTTCTACTACAAGTTAATGGCCCCTTAAAGAAATTACTCCCATCTCCCTTACTCTACGGCAATTAAGCTAGACTTGCGGTTCATTCTGACCCAAGCATCTTTAATTGTAAATTTCTTAATTTAACTTTATTCCTTCTCTCTTTCTTGCTATCTACGGTAAAGACAGGTCAATAAATATTTATAACACAACCAGGGAACAAATCAAAACCGTTTCCCAAAAAGAAACTTTATAACTCACGGTAAAAATACAATTTTTTGTCACAATCAACAAACTTTAATAAAACAATTTTATTTGATTTTTAGCGGTCAGTTCTCTGGACTGTGCAATACAATACCATGACACGGCAGGAAATCTGGTACATCCCCTAATAAATCCAGATCCAAATCTTCCGATTGAAGATATCAAACAACCAACGTTTATAGAGCGATTACAAAGCATTTTCTACATTGTTGTATATAGAACCCTTATCCATTTATTAACTTTTCCCAGAGAACAAATGTTGCTCAAACAGTATTTTGGAGAGTACGTTCCAACAATACCTGAAATACAAAATAATATGAGTATGTTATTTATAGCTACAAATCCTATATTTCATCCTATAAGACCTCTGATGCCAAATACTATCACTATCGGTAATGGAATGCATATGGGTGAAACTAAGCCTTTGCCACTGGTAAGTATTTTCTCTCTGCAGTTGAACTTAGTCGAAAGAGCACACGTTATGGTTATTGTTAGGGATGGCGTGCCTCTTAGACATATTACAAATATGATGCACATAAACGAAAATACAATTCAGAAAATTAAGAATGGATGGGAAAGTGATAGTACACTGGAAAAGAGAAGGCGCCATCAGGAAGAGCAAGAATTGCAACTGAGGAAGAAGATAATGCGCTTATTGAATATTTACACCCAGGTTTGGGGCAAACACGTTTTCCTAGCTCAAGAATAACAGCGTGTCGCATGCTGTTCTTTAATTTAAGTAGGAATAGAAGCACCAAAAGAAAGTAAAGGATGGGCATTAACAAGCAAGAATTCTTTTTAATGTATAGACCTCGCCTCAGGAAGATTGGGACAGGGTAGTTTTTACCGATGAAGAAATATTTTAGTCGACATTTAACGGACAGATTAGGGTATATCGTCCGCGTAACAGTGGACTCAATGAACAATATATAAAGCACTTTAAAAGGTCTGGTCGCTTCACTGTAAATATTGAGCATTGATAAAATCAATTTATAAGAATTATGAAATCATTATTGAAACAAGCTAACCAGAAAAATTTACTAACCTCGTTTTATCACTCGCTCGCTAAGAAAGGCAGTTCTACGTAATAATGAAACATGATTCAGTGTGCTCATTAATTAGCTCAGCCTGTAAAATAAATGAAAGTCATGTAATCTTCTACGTTTTGCCAGTAAGTCAAGCTGGAGCTCATTCTGTAAAACAATGTAAACAAGTTGATACCAAAATCGATTATATTTAAATACTATAAATCTGAGAGGTCCGTTAACCTGCCCCCCCCCCCCCCCCCGCATTCATTTTTTTCTTTAAAATGCTAACACAATATGTTTTAGAGCTAGCACACTCATAGTAATAAGGATATCCTCTGATTTATGTGAGGGGGCTAGGTTAACGCTAGCACCTTTTTTAATTCCAATACTGGCTAGCACAGCTTTTTTGGAGCTAGCACAGTCTGGCACAACTAAAAAAAATGCTAGCACAACTACAACTAATAGACCACAAATGCGGGGGGGGGGGGGGGGGGGGGGGGGGAAGTTAACGTTTGAGTTCTTTTGAGGGTTGGTAAAGATAATAGTTATGCACAGCAAGCTTAGACCTAGCACAGGCTCGCACAGTTATTTTGAGAGCTAGCACACCCCTACAGTTGATTATACAGGGGATGGGGTCAATTTTTGCTGGCAGCCTCTCAGTTCATATTTTTCCGTCAAATTGTTAGCACAGCAAGCTTAGACCTAGCATAGGGTAGTACAACTATTTTCAGAACTAGCACACCCCTACAGTTGAATATATAAGGGATGGGGCGAATTTTTGCTGGCCGCCCCTCAGTTAATATTTTTCCGTCAAATTGCTAGCATAGCAAGCTTAGACCTAGCAGGGGAGCACAACTATTTTGAGAGCTAGCACCCCCTACAGTTGAATATATAGGGGATGGGGTGAATTTCTGTTGGCCGCATCTCAGTTAATATTTTTCGTCAAACAGCAGCTTAGACCTAGCACCGGCTAGCACAACTATTTTAAGAACTAGCAGACCCCTGTTGAATTAACCTCAGTTAATATTTTTTCCGTCAAACAGCAGCTTAGACATATTACAGGCTAGCATTTATATCATACCACCGTAAAAATAAAATTTTTAAAAGCATATACATAATTTCTAATTTTTTTTTTCTCCGCTATTTAGCGTCGGACGAAAAATTGCATAAAAAACTTTTTATTCCAAATTGGGAGGTGTATCATCGACTTCAATACATTTTCTCCAAAAATTTCATAATTTTTTAAATATTTGCAAGAAAGTTCAAAAAACGCGTTTTTTAAGAAAAAGGGCATACTTTTTTTTTTTTAATTACGACGACTCAAGTATAGGTTGAACGCCATAAAAATACATATTTTTGGTAGCAAGTATTTTACTATACTTAAGTGCTTCTATTAATAACAATAATAATAACAAAGATGTTTTATTTAGTTAATTAAGTACATTGTATTGTTTAAAAATGATTGAAGATGAATTTGCCTTGCTAGTTCTTTTAACCTTCTTTCTTGTATTCAGCACAAACATTTCAAGTGGCTGAGGTCGATTTTCGAAATTAAATATATTATCTATAGCTGGGCTAAACTTTGTTGGTCTATGTAAAGTAGACTACAAAATTGTGCAAAAGTAGGCACTACTCTGAATCTACATCCTTTCTCGAATCGCATAAATTAGGGTACACATAAATTAATCTCTGTAATACTAATTGCCCTAAAAATGGTTGTGCTAGACTGTGCTAGCTGCTAAGCACACTCCTATAACAATTATCTTTACCAACACTGAAAAGAACCCAAAACGTTAACTTGGCCCCCCACCCCGCATTTGTAGTCTATTATTTTCAAAAATGTAGCTGTGCTAGCATTTTCTCTAGTTGTGCTAGACTGTGCTAGCCAGTATTGCAATTAATAAAGGTGCGGGAGTGCTAGCGTTAACCTAGCCCCCCCCCCTCCTGCATAAATTAGAGGATATCCTTATTACTATGCGTGTGCTAGCTCTAAAACAAATTGTGCTAGGTTGTGCTAGATCTCAAGGCCCTGTGCTAGCGTTTTGGAAAAAAATCAAAGCGGAAGGGGGTGGGACAGGTTAACGAATCTAATAATTTTTGGGTCTCGTTCCAAGAATATAATTTTTCGATCTTTTCCATCTCCTACCGCGGAACCTATTTGCGGTAGGTTCCCGCTGTGGTCAGATTCGAACTCGCAGTCGTGGAAAACCCCACCAATTCGAATTTCAGCCGATTATCTCCAAGGTCTCTTTGGGGTACTTAAATAAGTGCCGGTAGGTTCCCAAAACTTTTTTTGTTTAAATGGCTCTGGTCCGAACTGCTACACCGACGTCATCCATTTCGGCCGAAAAAAAACATTTTTGTTCTGGAACCTGCCCGGTATGTTTTCGATTCGGTGTTTTTGACCCCGAAAATCCTCGAGTAACACTTAGGCCAAATCGCAGCTCACGTTCCCTTTAAGCAAAATAGTTGTGCTACGTCTAAGCTTGCTGTTTTGACTGAAAAATATTAGCTGAGGGGCGGCCAGCAAAAATTCACCACATCCCCTATATATTCAACTGTAGGGGTGTGCTAGCTCTCAAAATGGTTGTGCTAGCCTGTGCTAGGTCTAAGCTTGCTGTGCATAACAATTATCTTTACCAATCCTCAAAAGAACCCAAACGTTAACCCCCCCCCCCGCATTTGTGGTCTATTATTTTCAAAAATGTAGTTGTGCTAACATTTTTTTTAGTTGTGCTAGACTGTGCTAGCTCCAAAGAAGCTGTGCTAGCCAGCATTGCAATTAAAAAGGGTGCGGGGGGGCTAGCGTTAACCTAGCCCCCCCCCCCCCACATAAATTAGAGGATACCCTTATTACCATGGGTGTGCTAGCTCTAAAACCAATTGTGCTAGGTTGTGCTAGATCTCAAGATCCTGTGCTAGCGTATTGAAGAAAAAAATCAATGGGGGGGGGGGGGGGGGGGGGTTAAGGGCCCAAAATCTGAGGCACTTTTCACTTTTCAATTTGTTGTACGCACGTCTTAAGAAGGAGAACATGCATATTTAAGGTAAGACTTGACGAGCATATCTTTTAAGATCATAATGGATTCAAGCTTACGAGATTAATGACATGTCCTGTCCAAACGAGAGGTGTTTAAATATCAAAATAAAACACAATTAATAATGGCATTGTCATATATTGATCATAGTGCATAATATATTACCACTTCTTCAATTAATTCCGGGCAAAATCTAGCTATTTACATCTACAACTCATATACTTCGTTGTAGAGATCTGACAGTCTGTTTTGACAATATCATTTTATTTATATGTCCTACGGAAAGGGAGAAATGACTCACACATGTACCTGCCTCAACTAAAGATAAATATTAGATATTAAGTGGATTTCAGAAGCTTCAATTCAATTCAATACAAAAAGTGCTTTATTAGTCTAAAATTATAAATTTTGTTGACAAAGCGTAGGTAAATAAAAGTAGGTAACATTAACATTCAACCATGGCATGGCGGCGATCCAGAGACATAAGTATTCCGGCAATTCCGGGAACACAAACATCCCGGTACCCCAGATGTACCTGGCAAGTCGCCGAATCGCACCAAAAGTTAACTAAACTTAAACTATGCTAAACTACCCAGAACAATCAAATGGAAACAAAGAGACAAACAATGAAATACAACATGACATGGTACAATTATTATAATAGATCAATAAGTTCAAAGCTCGGTTTAAAAGTTAAGCCAGTAAAAGTAAAGGTCAATAAAATAAAATAGTCAATAAATCAAAAAAGTCAAACAACAAAAAAAAACAAAGAACAAAAATTAAACCTAAAAAATAATTAACTCACAAATTTGTCAAGCCTAGACTCATTATAATAATTAGTGTCAGAATTTTCTATACATTATACAACTGGCAATACATATCTACATGTCAAAGCGTGTCCTGGTAGAATTCAGTCAAAGTGTAATATGCCTTACTTAAAAGTAATATTTTTAGTAAGCAAAGCAGTTGAATTATTGTTATTAATATGGTCTTTAAATTCTTATTTCGAGTTGTAATACCGCCGTTCTTTGATTATTGTTTTTTATTTTCCATAATCGAATGTGAACTCCCCGCTTTTTCTACGAAATTTAAAATTAAAACGTGCATGGTTATGGAGCAAAGTTTGAGAGAACTTTACCCAAAGATGGCAGCTTAGTAATCCCGTTAGTTCTTCCAGGTACGCGTCGAAAAGTAGCTAAAAAAAAGTTAAATTTGGTTAGCTAACTGATTTCGTTACTTGTTAAATTAGATTCGAATCCATTTGTCTGGATCATCTCCCAATAGTAAGTTTATTTTATTATAGTATGACATCTGATTGATTGACTTTAGAAGCGGTTCAGCCAATCTTGTTAAGATTCCAATTTTAATTTAATTTTTAAATTAAGATTTATTATAGTTTATTCATTGGCGAACTACTACGAAAATTAATTTATTTATATTTATTTAAATGCAAGCTAGTGCGAAACTTTGAAGTTATGAAATCATTATTGAAATAAATTAACCAGAAAAAGTTACTAAGCTCCGATTATCACAAGCTTTCTAAGAAAAATAGGCTAAGTAATAAAGAAACATGCTCATTACCTAGCTAAGCCTGTAAAATAAATTATAGGCATGTAACCTTCTACGTCTTATCAGTAAGTCAAGGTGGAGGTTATTCTGTAGAACAATGCAAACAAGTTGATCCCAATATCGATTATACTTAAATGCTATCAATTTACACAATGCACTTTTCAATTACTGCTATATTCACGTCTTAGCAAGGAGACCACGCATATTTAAAATAAGGCTTGACGAGCATAAATTTTAAGCTCTTAATGGATTCAAGCTTACGAGAGTCATGTCCTGATTAATATTTGGACGCTTTAGTTTATGTAAAACACTACCAAGGTTCCTCAACCATTGTGAGACAACCCAGGTGAGCATAATTTATAATTTAATGAAAGTTAGTCACACTTCTACCTTGCCCAATGCAACTTGCAAACATAAAGTTGCAATATTACATGATTCGGCGAGCCTTAAGAAATCTGGCTATATTTGCTGAGATTGATCTCCAAATAGTTTTGGGGTCAATAGCGAAAAGTAAGCTGTGCATTAAGAAGTTGGGAATTATAAGCTAAAGCTCTACACATTTTTGGCGAATACTTTAAAATATCAAATGGTAAAATACGACGTTAAATATTATAGCTGCGATTATAGACCAATAAAAGTATAATGTGCAACACGTGTAAAAAGTATAGTTTTCAGCACTTGTTCCACAACATACTATTCAATAAGTGTGCTGAAAACGTTGTCAATGCTCGTGTGATATAAGGGACCTTCTAGCCAAGTTAACTGTGTTTTTTTTCTTATTTTCATAACTATCATTCGGAGGCAGATCTACTTCCGTTTCCAAAAGTTTATTTTTGAATTGTGAACTTCACTTTCTTACACAATTAATTAGCATAGTTTCTTCTGATGCATTGCCATTTTATTACATGTATATTATTTAGCTGAGTAAACAAAATTTCATTTTAGGATCTCCAACAGCTTTTAGATGATGCCAAAGAGGGAGCAATATATTTCAGCTTGGGTAGTAATATAAAGGGCAAACATCTTAACGATACTATTAAAAATGAGTGTTTGAAAGCTTTTGCCACTCTACCATACAAGGTTCTTTGGAAGATTGATCATATATTCGATAATTTACCGCCAAATGTTAAGGTACAAAAATGGTTTAGCGGTCAGCAGGATATTTTACGTAGGTCTTCATTTTTAGCAAAGCATTTAAACAATGTCTTTCTTCTTAGTTATATTATATTTTATATTATTCTTTAATCATTTAGACTCAGGGAAAAATCAGAATCAACTTTCTTTCTAATAGAGAAAGAATATGAAACCTATTCCTTAGAGAAGACAGTAATATCTATTGAAACATGCATCTTTAGTTTTATGATAACTCATTGACCCTCCATGTCTTGAACATTTTAAAGAGGGTAACCACAATTATATCTGTCTCAGACATTTGCCCAGCTATAGGTAATTCATGTAAATATAAAGTGATTTATATTTTGGCGAATGTACCTGTAAGGATCAACAATGACAAATATAACAGTCGCGAAATCTACTTGTTGCTACTTCCAATAATTTTGAACAGCAAATTCTAATCTAAGCCTTGCCTTTCTGGTTCCATCTTCCTTCATCCTAAAAATCCAACGTGTGCCAATAGATGTTTTAATTTTGGATAGTTCATTAATAGAAATTCACGTTCCCAGACTTTAATTCATACTGGGCTGCTTGAATCCACCCAGGAAATTGACGTACCTCGGTATAAGTTGTAGAGTCATCTGTGGATGAAGACAGTAAACAATATGCCACGTATATTTCATAATTAGTTAAATGTGTTGGCTTCTTCACACTTCTTCTTGATCTTGTCACAATATTTTCTATAACTATTTCTTCCTCCGGATTTTCACTCACATCACCGCTTGACTAAAGTTTTGGTTTAAAATGTGTTCATCATCTTGTTCCTCTCCATTAATATGTTCTCCATCCTCGCTGTCCTCTACTTCCTGGCTTTTTATTTCAGGTTTTTTGTCGTACATCTCGTGACTTTACCATTCTTCCTTCTTCTGGTAACCACAGTCTATGGCCGCCGTCAAGATATATATCTATCTCAGCCGTAGTCGCCCTTGGATCTAATTTACTTCTTCATGTGGATCAGCCAAAAATTTTCAAGTTTTGTTATATAATTCCTGTCCTGCCACAAATCTGGAAATATAGAGCCTTTAACAAGAGCTGGTAGAGGTGTTCTACTTAGCTCACAGACACAGCATCCTAGTGCGTTATACCAAGTCATGATGATGTTTTTGATTTTTGTTCTAACCATATTCAGGAGGGTACGGTTCATTCGTCCTGTTTAGTTATTACCAAATGTTATAAAGGATAACAAAATATAAATATAGGCCCTCAAATTCGGATTGTAACCATCTACTTTTAGATTGATATGAAAAAGTTGGGATTCTTGTTTATGGTAGGACGAAAAATTACAGGCGAGAGAAAAACTAAAAATAATTATATTTTTGGCCGAATCGACTTTCTCATCAAATAGGAGTAAAAACCTTTCATTCTACTAGAAATTAGAAAATTGCTTAGTTTTTAAAGCAATTACACGCAATACCTCTTAATATAGGAGGTACAGCTTCGTTTGAAACCATGTTTGAGAGGAACGAAAACATTCTCATTCATTTAAAAGCTCTGTCAATTTTAAAACTTGCTCTGTTTAATTTTTTTCTTTTAGGTCATCCTAATATAAAAGTATTCATAACTCAAGGAGGTTTGCAATCAATGCAAGAATCTGTATATGCTAGCAAGCCAATGATTGGCATTCCATTTTTTGGCGACCAGCACATGAACGTAAAGCGTATGGTTCATCTTGGATATGGTCTAAAAGTACATAAACACAATATTACGCAAGAGTCCATTCGTGAAGCGGTGATAGAAATAATGACTAAGCCAAAGTAAGTATTTAAAACCAATCAAAACATATTATGCGTCAGAAAGTACACGTAGTCAGAACAGCAGAAATGCATGTAACATATTTAAAGTATGTTATGTTAAAGTATCAATGGTAGTTCAAAATATCAACAAAAATTAAAAAATGAATAGTCCAAAACATTTAGGTCGAAAAACTGCTTTGTACTAAAAAACGCCTCTTTAAGACGATTTTAACTTAAATTAATGCTTTATATATTTGCTTCTCTTTTGCATGTTTAGAATTAGAACGAGTAATATTTGCGAAAAATATTTTAAGTTTAATAACAAATTTTATTGTAAAAATTTTTGATAATCATGCTTTTATTCTGTCCCTATTCGCCATTTCCTTTACATAAAAATCGCGTACTCACGGTCCATATGCCAGGTTTAACTATCGGTTTTAATTTTATTTAAATGCGTGGGTCTATGACTTGTCAGTTAGGTGAAGAAGCTACTAACCTTTTTACTAGGAATATATTAATGATTTTTGATCATTGTAATTAGGGTAGCAAAATTTAGAAACATACCCTAGATAAGAATATCGTGAAAATTAACGTTAGCTTAGCAAAACAATCATCTGGATTCTATTTAAACTGTTTATTTAAATATTAAACACTTTTACAAATACTCCAAAGACAATTAATTCTTTCTTGAATTAATTTGAGGTCATGGTATCGCCCATAAACTACTGAGAATATTCTCTATAATTCATTTCATCTAGATTATCAAATTATTAAATCAAAGCAAAATAAGATACTAAGTTTTAATCTATGTCTTATATCATTAATATTGCCCAATTCCAGTCTTGAAAAAATTCCAACCAAACGTTGAGTTCTTAAAAGTCTGACTAAATGCAGTCAATCACGAAACACTATAATACTAAACTAACTTTATTCAAAATCAATCCCATGGTAGCAATAATATCATTTTAGACCAATAAACAATTGCTAAAAATATGCTATATCAATAAGGTAACGTATTTCACGACACCTGTTTGATAAGAAAGAAGAGTCACATCCTTTTAACTGGACATAAAGTCTATTCCCTCTCAGAGTGTGAGGCGGAAGATTTCGAAAATGAGAATAGAGTGAGTACCTTTAAGAAACAATTAGACAAGTTAAAGGTCGATCTAATCCAGAAAGACTCGTATATTCGAAAACCAAGAAAATTATCATTGGATCTAGAGAACAGTGCATGTGAAATTGAAGGTGATTACCTGAAACAGATAAAGGATTACCATCAAAGTATATATGAGCTAAGCAAAAGTTATCTAAACTAAGATAGGAGAACATGACACTGGAAGAAGCCCTGGATAAATGCACCAGAGACCTAGAGGAGGCAAACAACAGATTAAAGGATCTGACTGAAACGAAGGATTCGTTTTAGTCATTCGTTTAACCCAAACACTGAATGAAGAAAATAAAGTACTCTCGTCCGACATCCTGGATCTGAAAACTATCCTTAAAAATTCCCATACCTCAAAACAGATCACTGATAAATGCACTCATGCATTTAATTTCATGTATTTTTATAGTATTTTTATTTGCATTTGCATCTTTCTTCCAATATTTATTCTCGTTTTAATTTTTTATTAGATTCTTACTTTATATCATATTATATATATTACTTAATCTCATTTTTTATGCATAAGGTGTTTTGTAGACGAGAGATTTGTTCTTTTTAGAATAAAGCACATTTTGACTTTGACTTTGACTAACCTGTGAAGTAAATATGTATATATAGTCAGTAACTATCTACGGGTGAAAACGAAGTGAGCTCAGTTCAATACCAGTATCAAGGCGAAAAAATAAAGTTGCAAATTGCAGCTATGCCAATTACAGTAAAAATCATAATATTAGCAAAAATAATTCTCTAGTCGAGACAATATCAGATAGGATAATGAAGAAAACAAGTATCTCTAAAGCAATTATGATAAGAGACAGAAACAAATATGATACACGGTAGTAGATAATCTACAGTTGATTATCGGTAAGTTCGATAAGCAAAAATAGTAAGTTATAGATGATATAGAAAACAAACGACCTACAGTCGTTTGACAGTAAGTTCATTAATCAAAATGATAAATAACGAAAATAGTTGCGATATAGGTAAGCAGACGACCTACAGTCGTTTAACGGTAAATTCTTTAAACCAAACGGTAAATAACGATAATAGAAATAATAAAAGGTTGTTAATTAAAAAAAGAAAAACCCTACTTGTATCTAGTAAATTGGCAGACACGAAATCCACCGACGTTTCCTGCGACGCTACGTCTCCACCATGTGGTCGGATTACTTCGATAAAAGGCCTCTATCCGGTTAAATGGAACCGGGAACTCTCTAGGTCGGTATAGAAAAGACCGCTGACGGACGTTCAGCCCCAAGGGATAGTTTGATTTAGAACATTTTTCTTTCAATAAATATTTTTTCGTCTTTCCAATTAAATGTGCCCATTGAGCAATATATTTTTCCATCGCCTTGTGTATCAGTTGATAAAATCTATCATATCCATTTAAATAAATAATCACGTAACAATGAAAGGAATCAAAAATTCATTCAATTAATGTCCATTCTGAGTTTCTGATTTACTTTTTATATTGAAAAGCTACTGTGTCCCTACCGTGTCCCCTTACAGATTTGTTGGACAGTCTGCTACGCATTATACAAGCATACTTTATATTTGCAGGTATTCTGAAAAAGCTCAAGAGTACGGAGAAATTTTTAGAGATGTCGATATACCAAGCATCGATAAAGCAGTATGGTGGACGGAGTACGTGATACGTCATAAAGGGGCAAGCCATTTTAGAAACCCTTTTCTGGATATGCCATTTTGGAAAATCTATATGTTAGATGTATTCGGCTTAATATGTTTAGTTTTCGTATTTATTTTTATTATTATTAAGATCTTTGTGAAGACATTAAAACACGTATTTAAACGCGACAAAAATTATGCCGGTAGAAAAAAGAAAAGGAATTAAGTTTTTAATTAAATTTATTTATTTAGTGATGTATTTATTATTTACTAAAAATCTTAGATATATCTGATGGCCTACATGTTATTAGGCAAGTCAGTTAAACACATACACATTTCATGAAAAAGTCATGGAATCTATATATTCTTCGAAAATGTTGAAAAAGGTGTTTGGTCAGCTAAATGAGGTAGGCTCGCCCAAGATAGGCAGTAATTAGAGAACATATCTACATAGTATCATGATCAAATATTATCTGCAAAGTTGAGTTAAACCCTGTATATTATGTAAGGATTTTTATAATAATGTCTCCCATGTTAGTATGCTCCTGGAACGTGACATACAATGTATATTGACAAATTTGGCCCTTCATTTCTATTGAAATAACCGTTAGTAATTTCCTGGTTAAGTAAGGGACTATGAAAAGCTTTAAAATTTTTGGTCTTAGGTAAAATACCGCTAAAATTCAACAACTTGCCTGATAACAATTTATACTAAAAAAGAAAAATGAAAATTTTTGATATCTGCCATAAATCAAATGAAAAGCAACCGAACAAAACTAACCTAACCTAACCCAAGGCATGCCCAAAATCAAGAAAAAATATTTACATCTTTGCATTTAACATTTGCGCTATATTTAGCCGCTCCTCAACCGAGCGCGCCTAACCAGGCTAGTCTGATGAGCATTATAAGATCCTTTACACAAATAGTGCACTATATAAAAATCGGCCTCTCCTATTGGTCGATCCGCATGGCCCTCCGCTCGCTTCGCTCGCTACGAGGCCTCAAGAAAAGGAAACTAACCAGGTGCTAATCCAAACTAACCCAAGACATACCCAAAATCAAGAAAAAAGCTGTTTAGAAACATAATCTTAAAAAAAATAAAAGGAAGCAACGAGGTTTGAACCCGGGCCGTCCAGGTGACACCCAGCTATCTAAACCTCTACAACACGAGAGCTCTTGACAGAAATCGATTGCATCACGAAAACATATTGTAATACGAGATGGATCGACCAATAGGAGAGGTACAGGGTGTCCCAACGGTAGAGTAAAGTAAGTTTTTGCTTAACCGATACTATTTGTGTCAAAATCGTATCCGCTATAGGGTAAAGTGGCAAAATGCGCATATTTTAAAAATATTGGAAATAATACAGGGTGCGTCACAAAAGTAGGGCATCAAAAAGTAAGATTTTTTTAAATGGAACACCCTGTATTTGATTTTATTGTTGAGTTCTATGTATTAATACAATAAATGGGCAGTTTCTCCGTCACTACAGAATTGCAAACTCCCATATTTGGCAGGAGGAAGGACTAGTACTATAGTAACATTTAGCCTGCGGAATATTCGTAATTTGTTCCACAGGGTGTTTATTATAAGCATCCAAATTGGCAAATCTTTAAATAAAGGAATCTCATTTTTTTTAAATGGTACACCCCATATATTTTTATTTTATTTTATTCAGGATTAAATAACCTCTCATTTTTGCTAAATATGTCCTATACCTATCTTTAATAGTTATCGAGAAATTTCGATTTTTTCAAATTGCTACGTTATATTGGGTACCGCAACATTGTATGGATCGCGGTAGCCATGAAAACCAATGTCTATGATAAACAAAAAAATCATGTGTCAGAATAAAACGCATAATAATAATTATTGTCGTGAATTAAAACTTTACCTTGCATTTTTCGTATTCATTTCGATATTTTTGTATTGGACATGGATTATCCTTTAAATGAGTTGATTGATATGATCTACGTGTTAGGCGAGGCTGAAAAAAACCCTCTGTTGGCCGAAAGAATTTACAGAATGAAGTATCCTGAACGTCGGATACCTACTACTAACGGTTTTCGAAATGTGATGGAGAGATTTGATTCCAGCGGTAGTGTTAAATACCCTAAGCGTGAAGTTGTTAACAAAAACGCAACCAATGAAGAAAAAGAATTTGAAATATTATTAAATATTCAAGAAAATCCCGAAGTAAGTAGTAGGACGTTAGCGACTTTATGCAATACCTCCAAATCAACTGTGAATCGAACAACAAACAAGTATAAATACCATCCATATCATATTGAGCTTCATCAAGAATTGCGAGAAGAAGATTTTGAAAGACGAATTCAATTTTGTAATATTATTAATCAACAATTGCAGTCAAATAACAATTTTTTGTCCAATGTTTTGCTTTCCGATGAGGCTACGTCCAGAAGCAATGGGGCTGTGCACTATTATGCTACTGAAAATCCTTTTTGGCTACGGGAAGTTCAAAATCAAGGTCACTGGTCAATACATGCGTGGTGTGGTATCCTTCATAACCAAATTATCGGTCCCTTTTTTTTTGATGAGCCTTTATCGGGCCGCAGCTATTTATATTTCTTATGTGAAGAATTGCCTCAGTTACTTGAAGATGTTAATTTAGACGAACGCCAAAATATGTGGTTGCAACATGATGGGGCACCTCCACATTTCCATCGCGAGGTCCGGGATTTCTTGAATCGGCAATACCCAGAAAAATGGATTGGGCGTGGAGGCTTTATTTCGTGGCCACCAAGGTCATGTGATTTAACTCCGTTAGACTTTTTCTTATGGGGATACATAAAAGACCACCAGGGAAGATATGAAGAACAGAATTCGAGAAGTTTGTCGAACAGTGACACTTCCTATGTTGTCGGAAGTGAGATACAACATAGAAAAAAGGATAAATATGTGTATTCAACAAGAAGGCCGTCTATTTGAACATTTATTAAGACGTAATATTGAATAAAAACTTAATTAATATTGGACATTTATTATTGAACCTATATTTGAACATTTATTGAGACTAAATATTAAATAAAAACTTAATTAATATTGAATAAAAGCTTAAAATTCAGGATTCTAAGCGTTTTATGTTGACACATGATTTTTTTTGTTTACCTTAGCTATTGTTTTTCATGGCTACCGCGATCCATACAATGTTGTGGTACCGGATATAATGTAGCAATTTGAAAAAATCGAAATTTCTCGACAACTATTAAAGATAGGTATAGGACATATTTAGCAAAAATGACAGGTTATTCAATCCTGAATAAAATAAAATAAAAATATATGGGGTGTGCCATTTAAAAAAAATGAGATTCCTTTATTTAAAGATTTGCGAATTTGGATGCTTATAATAAACACCCTGTGGAACAAATTACGAATATTGCGCAGGTTAAACATTACTATAGTACTAGTCCTTCCTCCTGCCAAATATGGCAGTTTGCAATTCTGAAGTGACGGAGAAACTGCCCATTTATCAACACCATTAAAATGCTAATTTTTATCGTTAAATCAGAATAGGTATTTTAAAAACTATCAAATTTCAGCTCATGTTTTATATGACAAAAAACGTTTGTATTAATGCATAGAACTCAAAAATAAAATTAAATACAGGGTGTTCCATTTAAAAAAATCTTACTTTTTGCTGCCCTACTTTTGTGACGCACCCTGTATGATTTCCAATACTTTTAAAATATGCGCATTTTGCTACCTTACCCTATAGCGGATACGATTTTGACACAAATAGTATCAGTTAAGCAAAAACTTACTTTACTCTATCGTTGGGACACCCTGTACATAGTGCACTATTTGTGTAAAGGATCTTAAAATGCGTCTGATGCTGATGAGATGCATATCCAGTTATGATTAAATAATATATAAATGTCGATAGCATCACTTCCCATGAGCTGAAGAAGCGTCGTCGTCTACAATGACTAGAGGCTGCCGAATATTAATAATACAAGTATCATAAATATCTTATTTTTAATGTTCCCCGTTTCTATATTCTTGTTAGTCTTCATCTTTTTTCACCACAGGAATACGAATATCTGCATGTTTCAGTTTTACTGAAGAATAAAATTGTCTGCAAAGTGGAAAATATGCATTATTTAATGTACAACGCATTAAACATGGAAAACAGAATTTATGACAACAAAAATTTGGTATAACAATATCTTCTTTCTTCATATTTTCTAAACAAATGGAACAGGTTTTTTCCAGCTTAACCTTTTTAGATTTTTTTCTTGTCAGACCGTTCCAACCTTCGTTTTTGCGTAAGGTTAGTAGGAAAATTTTCTCGATTAATTTTTGGTTGTTGAATATTGCAAGCGTAATACTGATAAATTCGTAAGCACCATGCTTTTATTAAGTCAAATAGAAGAGGAGGTAAAATAGTGCAAAGCAATGGGAAATAAAACAACTAAATTAATATGAATTTTTATATTTATGTAGAAATTTTACATTAGCTAATGCACAATGCCATGGATTTATATTCTTATGAAAATAACCCTCTGCTATACTTTTAAATTTGCTTCATTTGGGTTCAAAACCAACATGAATATTATTTGTACTGTGACGTTCAAGATCAGCAGCCTCTGGTCATTGTCGACGACGACTTCCTCAGCTCATGAGAGGCGATGTCATTGACTTCTTCGGCTTATGGTAACAGGTGCTATTGAGTTCGATGAAGGTGCCAAAAAGGCCGTATTTTGTGTCAGGAACTACTCTTATTGTTAATATAAATGAGACCTTTAAAAGCTCCTCAAAATATGAACACTATATAATTCTCAGCAAATTTGGCAAATAAATTAACA
>MU182338.1:232590-251297 GCA_016904865.1 Pissodes strobi
AGCGGTTCCGAAGGCCAATGCGCCGCCACGGGCGACGCACGTGCGCGTGGACGTCAATACGTTAGGTAACAAAAGTCTGGAACGCTTTTAGTGTCTTAAATACCGACTTAGCTATAATTAGCTATCAATCAGCATCAAAAGTTTTAAAAAATGCTAACATAAAAGTGACAGGTTTAGAAAGGTTGAAAAATAAATTTGATTCATGAGATCAATTCTGTGTACGTGGATCAAACGGATAATTCTGAATATTACTGATATTGTTTATAACCACGTAGTGGCACCTACAATATATCTGACATTAATTCCATACGCTGCATATTGCGATTCAATTTAATGAGATTTATTATTAGTTGTGGAATTAAGAATTTGGAAAAATAATGATTTTAACTTATATTCAATGAAAAATTAAATAAGAAATGCACGTTTTAACATTTAAACTATATTCAAAAAATTACAAATCTATATTGATCAATCTCGGTAATTTACATTACTCTTTCTTAAATTTTCTTTCAATTCGTAATAAATAAAATATATAAATCATAACTCTTAAAACAACCTTTACAAAATAAATCATAGCCACACAAACACATACAGCACAGAAAATAATGTCTAAAAAGAAATACTGATATAAAGGGACATCCGGATGTGGATGTTTCAGAATGTCGACGTTTGGATTTCTCAAGACATATTAAGTCCACCATGCGGCACGTTCTACACCAGACATTGGTCGATCTGATAGCTGTTTAGCTAGGCTCAATGCTGATTCCTTATATCTAAAAAAATATTAATAATTAATTAGAAAACCAAAAATATAATTTTTATGATATGTCATGTTCAGCATTTTTTGAAAATCTATTTTTTATTTTAATTATGTTTCTGGTGTCTAAGGTTGAGAAGAAAATGGTGATATGAAAGTAATCATTGGTGATTTTTGTGTTTCCTTTGTTAGCCTTGCCTGATTTCTGATTTAGGGAGCGTCCCTATGCGAAAAACCTACAGTTAAACTACACTTACTTTTATCAAATTCACCTATAACATTTGCAACTGTTCCCGATAAATCGATGATCTATCTCAGGAATCTGGGTAAAATTTATTTTACCATTGTGCCGAAATATTAAAAAATACTGATCTAAAATCGACGCATTATCATAAACGTGTAGGTATATGAAAATTTGTAAGATTGAAATAATTACCTAAGATGCTACTGCTAGCGATTACACCGCAAAACAAAATGAGATATTATGCATATCTTAAGTGAATCATACTGGTAGGTATAACTAATTTCACTAACAAATATTTTATACTCACCTACTGGAGTTTATAATTTCCAAAATGGTACTCTTGAATTCTGATACTAAAAGGGACGTGTGATCTAAAGACAATCCGAAGCCATGCTCAACTGCTTTCTTAGCATTTAAAATCTGATCTCCAAAGAATGGCAAAACTAATACTGGTATGCCAAGAAACAAAGCCTCTTCCAGCGATTGTAAGCCTCCTTGAGTGATAAATAGTTTGATGTTCGGATGTCCTAAAATTATTTTTTTAAATAATTTAATGTTTCCCGGTAAAGTGATGATATGCGCTAAGGAAGTTAGTTCATGAATGATGTTAAAAATCCTGAAGAAATTCGTCCTTTTATAATGATGCAGAAGGTCATACTAATTTAATAGACTGGCCCAATAATTGCATCACTCCTCACTACTTCATAATTTAGAACTAGATGAATTTAAAATATAATAAGAGAAACTGCGAATAAAGGTATTGAGGTAACATCTTATGACTGTCACACCCAAGCCGTGGAAAGGTGCGCAAAATTGGTAAAGGAATAAGCTTCGTTATGAGTTGTTGGTTCTAAAAAGCGGGATGGATTTATAAATGCAAGATTAGATTCTTAAAAATTGATGACAAAATTTGAGAACAAGAAATATACTTTTTACAACAAATTTATCCGTTATACATATCTTTTTAAGCTAATGTTAAAAGTAGAAAATGTATGATAATAAAAAAATATATGTTAATAAACGTTATTCAACCGAAAAGTTCGCATTTTTATTTTTTCTTAAAGTTTTGAGTTGCGGTAGAGGAGGTGATAAATTGACATAAAAAAACTGTAGATCCATGTTTTATTGGAATAGTAAAAGGAAACATTTGTGCGCTGTTCCAAATCGAAAGTTCAAATGTCGATTTTCAATTTTTTTTGAAGATTTTGAGTACTGGTAGGGCAGAAGACGCATTACATTAAAAAAATTGTTGATGAAATTTTTGTTGAAATAATAAAAGTTAACTTTTGTGCACTATTCCAAAATTCGAATTCTCGGCTCACCCTAATATCTAGCCATGTAGCGGAGCATACTGTAGACTTTCTCAACTAACATAAAACATCTTAATTACTTTTATTAATTATAACTTATGAAGAAGTGATTTTTATATTATGGACATCAGATTATTGGCGCATACTATAGGATACATATAATCCCAGACACAAAATCCTCTTACACAGTGATACATTCTAGATGCTGTTTGAAGTATGTATGAATTTAGCCTAAAATCAAACGTAAACTTCAACTCACACACCCAGCTTGTCACTTTTCTCCCTATTTTATAATAAAATTAATTTTTTTAACCGTTTTTCTTTTTTCGACCACAGCATTAATATTTTTATTTAAGCAAATACTAAACATTTTGAAGATTTTACCACATCATGTTAGACTATTTACAAAGAGGAGAAAGAGTAGTAGCTGGAGGTTTTAGCCCCGGGGAATTCTGAAACCCGGTTTCGAAGTGTGATTCTAAAAGATTCAAGAAACATTACAGAAAACTCACAATCGCCTGGCAAAATGATTTTGGAAGGGAAAGTTCTTTCAAGTCCGATATATACGTATTTTGAAGGTAGTAGTTTTTACACTGAATAAAATATTACAGAAAATATTACTAACAGTATTTCAAATAAATTAATTATATCTAAAAATTATTGTGGTAAACAAAATAACTTGTTGGGTGAAAATATGAAAAGAAAACTGGAGAATCTTACTAAGTAGCTTCAAATCAAGGAAGTACTTAAGTAATCAATGTTATCAACTAATATATTAATGACTATAATAGAGGATAGGTCGAGCCTTTAACCATTTAACTTTCTGCACAAAAAAGTTGATAAAGCTTTCACTCGAAACTCCAGGCACTTTCATTGTAACTTTAGGTTAATTAATTTTCGATTAAATTAAATAGGTAAGTAAACGCTTACATGAATATCTCAAAATATACCACCTAAAATCGGATCTAGATAACAACGACCATCGACCATGTCGTATGTTAAGTTTATATTTAATGTTTTTTAAAGGGAGTAGTAAAAATTTTTATCAAAATATGTTGTCCCGAATATTTTATATTGTTATTAATACAGTAAAACCTGGGAAATCATATACATTGACTATGGATTGTAAAAGTACTCATGCCCTAAATCCGATGGCATGACAGATCAATGCGTAAACCTTAACTTGCTGGAGGTACTGGGGAACTTCGTTAACATAAAATAGAATACAGCAATACCGGCTGTACTTTTTTTACGTCGCGAAATATATAAAATAGTTGGAAATCAATGATTGATTCATATATTTTAATTTATTTTTATAAAGTTCAGCTTCAGATAGGTTTGTAGTATTCGTCACTAGAATACATTCAATATCATCATCCTCAATTTCAAAATCGGAAGTGGATAGACACGCTTGTCGTACATTCTTTAATACAGTCGATAATGGTCAATTCTTCCGTCTCGGTTGCAATACCATTATCAATTAACGCAAATCCACAAAAGCGTCATTTAAGGTCGGACGAGAGGGATATTATTACCGTTTGTTTATACTATGTTATTACCTTCCTCTTCGAAGCCCTCCATATCTATATATGCATATAAATCCGGCTTTAGAAAAGCACTTCTATATTGTCATCGGGGACAAACTTGGACAGGCCACCGAAATCCACATTAAGGCGTTGGTTAAGGTGATGTTTTTCCAATTTGTTAACAACCACCATCCACATAGTTAAAAGCCTCTTAATAAAATAACTTTTGTAGGTCACTTTAAAGTTCTGAATAGTGCCTTGGTTCAAGGTTGGCGATGTGAAGTGGAATTTTGTTGTGCGATATTGCATTATATAGAAAGAATACCAATTTACTATTTTGCATCTTTATCTTAACATCAAATTCGTTAAATTACCTCATCAACGCTTTTTTATAAGATAGTTATTGAAGAATTTAGACGGAACATACAGTTGTTTTCACTTATTTGTCATCCACAAAGAGGGGTAGGTAATTAATTTTTTAGTTTATCAATTTCAATTTCATACGTCGCTGTTCATGGGTTATTTGAATTGAAACATGTGTGTCAAATAGAAGGGTTACTTTAATAATAATGGCAGATATATTTACATAATTCACATACAGTAAATTATATATTTCTAACTACTAATCACTAGTCATTCACTCTCATTAGCACCTTTATTGTTAAACTACTAAATAATTATGTTTATTTACAAATACCAATCTTATACTGATAATATCTAATAAAAATCTTTGATTTCTTTACAACAAATCGTGTTAAACTAATTTATGCTTTTGCCTTGGACTATCAATCGGCTTTTCAACCTCTGTTACCTTATTTCTGCTTCTTATCTGCACAAGACAACCAAAAACCATCAACGGTCACACGAAGAAATTTCTTATTCTGGGGCAAAGTTACTTTTGGCTCGGATACATGATAAGGTCTGCCTTGCAAGCTGCAAATTGCCATTTTACTTCTTCGACTCGGAAAATTCCACTTGGAATTTGTTGAGATGCGGTGTACTTTAAAACGTTACCTACCGCTACAGAAGCCCCAGCGGAAATTCACTGGAATAGGGTTAACACAAAAGACAGCACCAGATATTTCTCTAAATACCTGTACATTATTAAAATAGGTTTTGCTTTTTGGCGCCAAACCTAGAGAGACAGACAAGCGCCTTGACTGAAGAATTAATCTGTATATGTTGAGTTGAGTTGCTGTGCCCCTTTTTCGGGGAGTTGGCTTTGCTACTATACTCGACGCGCCGAACAGATTCAGTAATCGCGGAAATAATTCGTCTCATTTTATGATTGAATCGAACCATTGTTTTATTTATTTTGCTTGTCCATAATACAACAAATTCAAATATAAGGTCTTATCAAATTCCCTATGTTTGCAATCATAAAATAAGACGAGTTATTGAATTATTCTTTCAGTGATTAGTGAATCTGTTCGGCGCGTCGAGTATAGGCAGTCGCCAGCATACGCCTCTCCCGGCGCTTAGACAGGGCAGAGCTACCCTTTCGCTTCTGTTACACGTTATTCCAGGTTGAGGGGCCTATTTGGTGGGAACCTCCAGTATGACGGGCCTGTGCCCCTAGTGATTCCTGACTTTTGCACAAAAATATAAATTTTGCAATTCTCCTAAATCTTTTTAACGGCAGAGATAAAAAAAATGGTCCCACGCGAGCATCAGGATCACGCTTGGGTACCGGCGCGAATGGGTATTTCTACTGGCTAAAACTATGAAACGGCGCAGACGACTCTGGCTAGGACGTCCAATTCTTCCTCAGGGAGACGAAATGATCCCTGCACGATTGCCACGTGCTACCCAACATGGCGACATAAGAGCGGCGACCCGACACGTACTGACTCCACCGAGAACGAAGCGGAAGTGGTTCTGTTATGTAATATTTCTGCAAGGAAGGCGATCTTAGGCTGAACACTCTTCCTTTATTTAATACATGTGTTGTTTACGATTTACTAGGGAGTTGATGAGACAAAAATATATTATATTTTAGCGCCACTAAGTATAACGAATCTTTGAAGGTTAGGAGTAACTGAACTAGTATGCTTTCCATGCATGGATTTATTGTCTACCTGGGGTGAAATAAATGGGCTTTATGTATACTAAATCATAACTCAAATGTACAGAGTGCTATCAAAAAGTAATACCCTGAAAAACGACATGCTAGTACAGTTGTTGGGTGTGGTTTATCGATGTGCGCCCCTTTAAAGCATCAGCATATGCTTAAGGTATAAATTATATGTCCCATCTATCATAAAGCAATTTGTGCCATTTACTACTTGCTGGATTTTATTGCATTTTATTGAGGGTGATTTTAGCCTTGTTGTATATTACGAAATACCCATGTTCGTTCTTGAGAAGGGTCGGTTTAAATAAGTACAATAGGACGAACTTTTCAGGTTGTAAACTTCAAAATTGGTCGCTATACGCAGATTATCATTTTAAAAAGGTGGTGACTAACAGGGGTTTTACTATATCTGGAAATTGTATCGTATACCTCCTAATGTAACATTGAATCTACTTTTATCTAGTTCCCGAACACTCCAAAGATGGAATTAGATTGGAAGTCCTCACGATAAGTTGATATTACTAATGTTGTTTGACTATGTCAATAATACTGTCGAGACCTAGAAATAAGTTAGGTGTATTACATATTTAAAATCTTTAAAATGTAATATAAAACCACATGTGGCATTTTAAAAAGGAGAACAAAGATATATTTTATATACAACTTAAAGGATTACATTACTTTGTTAATTGTTGAATGTAGTCTATTTTTTTAAAGTTCGTTAGTACCGGTACAATTTAGTTCTTTTTTTTTTCAATAATTCCGATTGTAATCATGATGCCAGAATTAAAATTGTAATAAATATTAATATAATTAACATTTTGTTAAGTAACCAAATATTGATAAAGACACTAAAAGAAGATAATATTCTTCGTTTTACTGTAAATACAAAATAAAATTTATCTCGATTTATATAAGATTGAGACTTTGTAGCAAATTCTGTTTGCACTTTTAAATAATACTGCTATAAGTTAAATTCATTCTTTATCATTTTTATCGTAATATGCATCAAAAAGTTTTAGAACTATTTATATCATTGTTGTAAGAGACTCTTACTAGACAAACAATGACTATTATTACAGACAAAAAAATCCTCCAGATAATAGTTGCCTGCAAGTGCTTTAGAATGTAGTCACAAATTATTGTTACTAATAAGATTTAACTTTTACTGAAGCTAGTTTTGGTGAAGGTTGTTACAAAAAATAAACTAGTGAAAATTTATGGCCTTTGTTATTACCGGATCTACATGCGTCACTACCAAAATGCATTGATACCAAAATAGAGAACCTCAGTAACGCATGGCAATTGTATAAAAAAAAATCAGCACTCCTGCTGTTAGGAGTGTTGTGTTATAAAAACGTCCTTTGGACTTAACCGCATTTAAGCACACCACTGGAGAAAAATGCAAGCCGCGTAAGAATGTAAAGGGCATGCGGCAGTTTAGCGTTCCATGTTTCTAGAACCGGCGGTTTGGCATTCTCAACCGACGATAACCCAACCGACTTTCCAATCGCGCGAAAAGTGACGCCTTTGATTGGTTGTGCACGATCGGGTGGGAATATCCAGACCTGAAGCGCGTCGCTAGAATTAAAATTATAATTAGTTGCAGATCAGATCTCGGAAAGGCAAGAAGCAAGAAATCACTTTAGGCGAGCGCCATCGTTGATCTTCAGAAATCCTAACAGGACTACCCACTCATCCATTTATCCCCTAGCCCCATATCTCTGAGGAATTTATGAGATTTTCCGGCATTTTTGGCCACTAGGGATTTAGGGAAATTTTCGACATCTCGAAAAAGAAAATGGCTGTAGAAAGCTTACGGACGAGCGAAAGAAGCACTGAAGCGAAAGAAAAGGCATTGTTGGACCAGCACTCTCAACTGGTACCGAATCAGCCTCCTACTGAATTTATTGAGTTTTTCTGAAATTTTGCAACCTCAGGACTTAGTCGAATTTTCGACGATCACGAAGAAAGGAACGACTCTACTAAGCTTACGGACGAGGGAAAGAAGCCCCGAAGCGAAGGAAAAGTCATTGTAGGACCAGCACTCTCAACTGGTACCGAATTAGCCTCTTATCGAACTTACCGAATTTTTCGGAGTTTTTGGAGCTACTCGGCCTACGGGTGAAAAGCAAAAAGGCATAGGAGCCGGAAAAAGAAAATAAGGCTTAACCCAAAGAATTCGGGCGCGTTCAATGAGTGATAAGTTAGCCAAGTGCGTACGGGAGACAGCGATGTTATACTGTTGCGACTGGAGCTATCTCAAAAGAAGAATCAAAGCCTATTTGTCACTGGTTCGTATATCATACAAAACTAGCACGATCTCTGAACTGAGAGCCGTGTCCGGGGAGTAGTTTGGTCTAAAATACACTAATCACACATTAATCCCCAAAAAGTCTCCCCTGACACCCCTGACTCACACAAAACCTCTGTCAGAAAACTGCCGAGCAGAATCTGGCAAGTTGTCAGGGATTGGCATATATTTTTGATTATCCTAAAACCGAATAACTAATTAATATCTAACACCCCCCAAAAAAGCCCAAAGAAACAATGGTTTTTTAAAAACCCTCCATGAGCAACCCGTACGACCCTTCTTAAGATGATCGTAACCAAAAACTCGCGACGAGGCCCTCAAAAGACGATTTTAGTGCGATCCTTGTTAAATCCGTACGGAAATCGGCTCCGCAGTACCCTTAAAGCCGGCGGGCGTCCCATGCATCCGATTTCCGACGTCCGATATCCGAAAAAGCCTTAATTTTCGTGTGCAAGAATTATGCAAGTCACATGCATCCGAATTTCGGATCCGAAATCCGTGAAATATGACATTAAAAATGGAAGAAGATTAGCAACTAACCTTGTATTTTTTTCTGTTCTATATAACCGAGAGTTTTTCGTTTTAAGTACTGCAAGCATGAATGTGTATTATAATAATTCATTTATTAAAATCGAAATTTGTTTAATAAGTCATGCCCGTTTTACCTTAATGTTACAGCAAGTCTTTCTCCCGCAGATGGTGAAAAGTGTTACTTGACATCCTAATATAATCAATAGTATATTATTTTATATGGAGGAAAAGTGATACTTTTCATGGCGCGCTCGTGTTTAACAGCCGAACGGAGTGAGGCTGGTAATAGAGAGCAAGCCATGAAAAGTAACTTTTCCTCCGAATAAAATATGCTGTTTTTTCTTCAAATGTCGACAAATTAATGCAAAAACATCTCTTTTTAATAGTAATAATATCCAATTATTATTAAAGAAAAGTGGGTTCGCAAGGCGGCTTAGACCGGTATCGATGAATAGGCACATGTTGTTGCTATAGTAATGTAACATAAAGCTGTCAGTGGACACTGTCAACAATAATTATTTTTTAAGATTACATCTCCGATTGCGTTTTAATTCCGTATTGATAAGCAGTTATTGAGTAAGATCGATTAAATAATAACCAATTTGTTCCTAAATTAGTGATTTTTAGAAATGCAGTCACAAATTGAGTGATAAATACAAATTGTAGTTTAATAAATCTTGAGTTGTTGACGCTTATTTTGTTGCCTGTTTGTATTGTATCTATGTTGCTATGACAACACTTTTACCTCCTCCGGCGGAAAAGTGAAAAGTAAAGCTCCGGCGGAGGAAAAACGAAACTTCACTGCCGCCTACACAGTCGAGTAATGACGGATTTACTGACGTTTGAAGAAAAAATACTTTTCGTTGAATCGGTCAACCGCATTTCTTGCAGTAGAGGCCCCTTGATTTTTCAATTTTCCTGTTTCTAAAAATATCCCGTACCCAAAATCTTCTTTGTTTTCCCTGCTTATTCTTGCTTAAAATTAGCAACAGGGATAAAAGCGGCACACTATTTACTTTGCAAATGTAGTTCCGCCGTGTTTGAAGTTGATGGTTCTTTTTGTATTGAAAATAATAAAAAATTAAAAGAAGTGAGGCTAAAAAACGCACGCTATCGGACAAAAGTTAAAATTATTTTAACTCATACGACGTCGGATGAAATCTAAAATATTCGGATGAAAATTGGCGCCAAAAATTTTTGACCAATAGGAGCATCGTCGGACCATGGTACCGTCGGATTTCGGATGCATGGGACGCCGCGCCGCCTTATGACTTCGATCGGGTTTTGAAAATCTCGCGTGCGGATCGAAGCCTCAAAAAACTAAAGATACTAATCCGTGTTAGATATTAATTAAAATATCTTAAGTCATTAGTTAGTAATTGTCCATTAGAGAAAAAATCTAAATAAAACTTGTTTTACCAAAAATACTAGATTAGAGTTGAACTCTCCTAGTACTTGTATAGGGCTTATCCAGTAATTGGAGCACATTTTAAGCCATCACTTGACATAGGGATTTATCAGAATTAGATTTCAACTATACAGGGTGTCCCAATTGTTTAAATTAATAATCATTCGAATTACTGATTTTTGTATAAGGCTCAGCCAAGATTAGGATATAGGATTAGGTTAGGGTCGTAGATATTTTGTGTGACAACTACTGACGACTACCTTTTGACAATCCTCCCCTCTGCTTAGCCCTTCTGGCCCCTTGTAAAGAGTTGTTATAAGGATTCAAGTCAAAATTGAAATTTTGTACATTGACATACAAAAAGACGAATAACTCTAAAGTTAATCAAAAATAAACTAAATTTAAAAGCATCCTCTACAAGTATACCCCCCTGGATTTTTTTTTCCACAACCGTTGTTCTTCAAAGCATTTGATTATTAACGTTTCGGTCTCCTAAGAGAGAAAGTAAGCATAAGTTTTGCTTTAATTTAATTTAAACTTTTGAGTTAATTTGGTAGTCCCCATATATAGGGTGATTTTTAGAATCAAGTGGAACTCCTATACATCTATAGGGTGATCTAAGTTTCTTGCCCAATACAAATTTATTGCCCACTAACCTTGTGTTGTATTTGATTCAGCCTGCAGCTAACAGACGTTCTGTGGTGGCTGCTATCTACAATATCCCTTGGATAGTGGGGAAGGCTTTGGTGGGCCCACCTTCGTTCCCCCCGGACTGACAGTGAGATCAGTTTACAGGTTAAACGTTGTCTAAGAACTCTTTTAAATAGCGAGTAGTCGACTCGATAACGATTTGGCATCCCGTCATAAAAACATAGTAGACATAAATATTGTTATAAAAAATTACTTTCCGAATCCCTCAGTCGACGGCAACCGCGCACCAAGAGTCCCCGTACGTGGATGAGCCCTTGGTGCTTGAACTGAATCGAGGTAGATCAGAGGAACAGATAGCTTTAAGCCAGAGTCCCCCGCTGACTGCTAGCGCGTACATTGGGAATCCTGATGAATTTATATTAGATCCGGAAGCGGCCTTTGGTTATCACAGGGAATCTGTTTCCAAAATTCTTTCAACTAACAAATATTCTGGGGAAACTCAAATCGAGGCGTGGCTCCACATAGGGGAGCTAGAGCATCTCTCGGCCGGGCCAAGTCGACGCGGCCCCCGACTGGATCACCCCGAGCCGTACGCGATATATAGTACGCCTTGGTCGCTCACTGGAGCGGTTCCAAAGACCAATGCGCCGCATCGGGCGGCGCTCGTGCGTGCGGACGTCATAAGCTTTAGTTGTATTCTCTATGCGCAGTGGCAAAGGCTTGAACTTTAAAAATCCTCTTAAGACATGGGAGCTCATACTATGAGTTGCAAAAATGCATACAAAAAAGTAGGGTGTGCTTAAGACAGAAGCAAAAATTTCAACAATGCTAGGATGATATTATGAAACACATGTATTTTTTGTTCTATATTTTGAAATTATTTGTCACAGCTTCGATGTTTAAATTTTAATTTTACTTTGAAATATCCCATAAAGTCGGCAGAAATCGGTGCTTATCGCCTCAAAAATATCCAAATTCGCCGATCATGGCATATTTCCCCGTCTTCAAATTGTCTTAAATGGGATTTTAGTGAAATAAATCTAATTACTTACTGCAAAAATTATATGCATCGATATGCTAAAAGTAAAATTTTACCACGTATACAATCCACTAGAAACTGCATCTAATCCCAAAAAAATGTCCAAATTTTCCGATCCTAACCCAGTTTCAAACGGTTTTTATTAAGATTTCAGGCAATTATTATGCATAAATCTACATAGTCTAACCTAAACATCATGTAAATATTGGAAGACATATTCAGACTAAAATTGCAGAAAGTATGAATTTTTTTAGCGATTTCTGCATGTTTCAATTTAACCCCAAATTTCTTGTATCTCCCGACCTCGTAAAAAAAAAGTATTAAAAAACTGTTTTATAGCAGAGATGACGAGGTTTACAAATCTGAGATTGATTTTTTGAAAATATACGTTGGCGCGTACGCCTAAAGCAGACTTTTGAAACTGAAGATCAAAAAAAGAATCATCATTTCGGCATTTTATGTTCTACTCATTTCCCCCCTCATTAATAATGATCAGATACGTTAAAAAATATCGAAGGTGCTACTAAAAATCAAAATTTTAGCTGTTGCCCGTCTAAACTTACATGAGAGTATCTAGTTATATGGTCGACAATAACTGATAAGGCCAACGACTTTCGCAAGATTATTTGGTTTTTTAGCAATAAGGCATTAAGAGGTGTCGTGTCAAAACTCGAAAAGGCGAGAAGCTTAAATTCAACTTTCTCACTATGTATTTTATATCAACATTTCCAAAGTGTCTTCTAATGAAGTTTTTGACGTAGACACTCCACAAGTATTTATGTTCTGATAATTAAAAATAATGGTACAGAGAATTCATCGCTTTATATGGTTTTTATTACGGTTTTGTTGCAGTTTATAGCAAGATGTTCCCAATAAAATATTTTCATCTCATTTTATAGCTTATAAAACTATGGATAAAAGTCATCATCGTCAGAATCCGTTTCATGTAAAAGATGTTCGCGTTTTCTCAAATTGTATAGTCTCGTCCTACGTTATATGGAATCTAATATTTCCTCCTTCTCGTTACCATTGTCCTAAAGATTATTTGACCATTATACATTAGGTCTGTTCTAGCAGCGATTTCAAACGGTTGCAAACCGTCCGGAGTTTGCGCATAACGATATAAGCGTCGCTTATATGGCTATGCGCAAACTCCGTACGGTTTGAAACCGTTTGAAATCGCTGCTAGAACAAACCTAATATGTTGTTAAGTGCCTTACTTCCAGTCAGTTAGGAGATGCTTTAACGAGAAGTTACATGATAATATCGAATATTTCCCTCATATATAAAAATCCCATTAGAGGAGTGCAATTATTGGAAAATTACAGCGAAAATTTCACACCACCATTTTTTGACCAATCAAATGTGTAATTCTAGTTGCGTTACCATAGCAATCCAAGTATTTTTCGAAACATTTTTTCTGCTGGGATACCGTGGCGTGAATTATAGCGGAAATTTTTTGACATAATCATAGAATTGTTTTTTACGTAATGCTTGTCATTCACATACCTACTTTGTTAAAAGTTATTTAGGCAAAAAGAATCAAAATTAACAAGAATTAAGTACTTACTTATTTTTTATTTAAAAATTATTACAGTTTGCTGTTATAAATAGAAGGTGTTTTTGGTATTCCCCGGCTACCTCGTTCCTCCTTAAGGGCGAATAAGCTGGACTTGGATCAATTTCATTCATTTGATTTTGATTTATTAAGTATCTGTGTCTGATAAAATAAATGTAATAATTAGACACTATTTTATTTAATTTTTTCCCTTTTAGCAGTTTGTATTTTTTAGAATACAGATGTAAATATTGTTGGACATGGCAAAATAAATTTTCTTCTTCTAATTTACTGCCGCAATCCTCTACCAGCTTCTCCAAAAAGCACAGGGAGTGATGATATTGTTTAATATCCGACAATTGTTTGCACAGAGTACATACGACATGATTTTTAAAACGATTCATTTTAAAACAATTTAACTTCTTTTAAAAAATAACATACCTAGTTGACATTTTGAGCTATCAATATTGTCATGACGTCCTATGTGAAAAGAATTATTGTTTCATAGCCGTCTATGTGACGTGCGTAAGGGCAAAACCGTGCTGGAAATAGTGCGGTGTTTATAAAGCTCATTAAATATATTGTACCAAAAATGAAAAAAAAAACCATTTGTAGTAACTTAAAATATACTAAGTGTAAAGGAATGTAGTATTCTACGCTTTAAAATAACATTTTCGTGCAACTACAGTTGGTAAAATGCAAAATTTAATGCTTAGGATAATATTGGTATAAATGCGGACCACACAAAATCGTAAGCAATATTAGTAAGATTAGTTTTTACCAAATGTAGTAATATAAATGCATTATATTATAAAATAGCAGCATGCGTTAAATCTTAAAATAGTATTTTTTACCAACTACACTTGATAATTTATCCCTCAGATTCTATTATGAGAGGCAAGTAGCCAAATCTGTGTACATATGTAACAAAATATATAAAATATAATTTTATATCAAATGTAGTAATATCTATTCAACGTAGTAGGAAATAATGTGCTCTGTCAAATCTTATAATAATAGCTTTGTGCAACTACAGTCGATAAATAGAGAAAAACGGTTGTTAGTTCGTTGGCGCAGTTCTTTAGCACGATGGCAGGTATTGCGTCCGGTCGTGATGCCTTTTGCGTATCTAGTTCTTTAAGGATTTTGCGAATATCATGGTGATGAAACTTGACTTCTGCTATCGTAGTGTTGATGTTCGATATGGTGGGGAGAGTCTTGCCTTGGGGGACGTCTAAGGTAGAGTGAGATGAAAACATTTTAGCGAGCATGTTTGCTTTTTCCTTGGCTGTAGCCGCCGTCCATCAAAGGTGTGAGAGACGTTTTTGTAAAGTTGTTACTTACTGCCTTTGCTACTGACCATCTATTTGTAGATATGGTTTAATTGATTCGCTGTTTCCGTGTCCCGTGATTTTAATTAATTGTTGTTCGGAAACTCCAGTTTTTGCCAAATTTGACACAGCCGTTGCTCTAGCAGAATGATTGGTAATTTTAACTTTCTTCGTGGCAATTCCAATTAATGATGCCGCTGATTTGAACCAGGAAAGGATGGTATTGTGTCCACGGAACAATTTTTGTACCAACCTTTGGAATTTGCGTGTTCCCAGTTTGAATTAATGGTTAAAAATAAACGGTTTGTTTTTATTCAGTCACTCCGTTTGCTTAATAATTTTTAAAAAGTCTTACTGGAAACCTGTCTGGATTGATTATGTTTGATACTAACCATTTACTGTCTGCGAGTTTTTTCGATCCTCTTTGAGAAATTTTAGAAAAAACTGGATTATATTCAAGGCTTTTCCTTCATGATCCGTTTCTTCCACAAAATGCTCTAAACATGCTGATGAAGCTCCTTCTCCACCTCTCCAAGCCTGTTCATAAGCAATAGTGAAAAAAAACTTTTCCTCTGGAGTGTTTTCATCCCAGAGTTCAATGATTTTTTTTTTAAATTCTGCTAATGATAAAGCTGATGCACTTGCCTTTCGTTTAGAGGGATCCTTTTGTAACTGTCGACGTTTGGCGTTTTTTGCAGCTCTAGCATTCGCAAACTCAACGTCCAAAAAGGGATCAAATTTACGTTTATACTTTTCATAAAAATGTTCTTTTAACTGTTTGGCAGTAGAATTCCATAACACTTTGACGACACTCTCCTTGTAATTCTCTGAATTCTTCTTACGCATATTAAAACCATAATCTTCCAAATTCAGTGCCAACTCCACCACTGGTATGTTTTCTCTATCGAATTCACAAGACTTCTCATAGCAAAAGTTAGTGAACTGTTTCCAAATACTTGCTTTTCATTTCTTAGTATTTACGGGTGTTAGGTGCTGAATTTCACTACGAATAACTTCGTTACTTTCCTGACCAAAACGAATAATATTTTTTCTTCAAACGTCAGTAAATCCGTCATTACTCGACTGTGTAGGCGGCCGTGAAGTTTCGTTTTTCCTCCGCCGCCGCCGGAGCTTTACTTTTCACTTTTCCGCCGGCGGAGGTAAAAGTGTTGTCATAGCAACATAGATACAATACAAACAGACAACAAAATAAGCATCAACAACTCAAGATTTATTAAACTACAATTTGTATTTATCACTCAATTTGTGACTGCATTTCTAAAAATCACTAATTTAGGAACAAATTGGTTATTATTTAATCGAACTTACTCAATAACTGCTTATCAATACGGAATTAAAACGCAATCGGAGACGCAATCTTAAAAAAATAATTATTTTTGACAGTGGCCACTGACAGCTTTATGTTACATTATATTCACCGACACCGGTCTAAGCAAGGCCACCTACGACCGTGGTCTAAGCCGCCTTGCGAACCCATTTATCTTTAATAATAATTAGATATTATTACTATTAAACAGAGATGTTTTTGCATTAATTTGTCGACATTTGAAGAAAAAACAGCATATTTTATTTGGAGGAAAAGTTACTTTTCCTCCATATAAAATAATATACTATTTCACGCTCACGCTATGATGGACTAAAACACAAGATTTAGGTTAGGTTTGATTGAGTTGCTACGGCAACGGAATACATACCTATCTAATCAAAATCATTCAAAGCCTTCTATGTTACATTTTCAAAGCTCGTGTCAAAGGCAGAAACATACAATTTAAAATAATATTATTTAAAACCAATTAGATGTGAAATTTTCTTACCGAACACCACACGTGCTTAAATTATTCCAGAAAATTTTTTCTTGGCCACGAATATTTTAATTTTCAAAATATTCGTGGCCTCGAAAAAATTTCCGGAAATAAATTAAGCACTAGTGGTATTACAAGTGATAATTGCACTGTAGGAACCGAAAGAGCACGGCTATATTGCATCGTACGTATCTATGGTAATTCCACTGTAAATTTACTATGACAGCCTCAATTTATAAATAACGGCAAAGTAAAGTCAAAATACATCATTTAAAATGTCCCGTTTCGGATTTCAAAAAATTGTATTTTTGCGTCTCTTTATTTTGTTTACAGTTATGTGTACGTTTTTGTAATAAAAAAAGGTTAAACATTTATTTTTTAAAACCATGTCCTTATTCGGGAAATATTCTCGCGAATTACACTCGTGCATCGAAATAACCAGATAACTTTGCATTCGAGCGTGTTGTCTTAGAAAAACTACACTGGTCATTTTCATATTTTGGAAAAAGAGCCCTCTACCTTCGGTGTCGGTGTCGGCACTTGTGCAATTACTTCCGATGAGTGTTTTAACTGCTAACAAAATTTTATATATAGTTTTGATTTTTCGAATTTATCAAATCGCTGTATAAGGTGATTTATTGGCTGTTGCCATTATATTGCATCTGTATTTCATTTCCCTCACTTACATTTATCAGAGTGGAGAAGGAATTGCATTAAACATTTTAATAAAAGTCATATTTTTTGGATTTTGTGGAATGAAAATAAATTGTGACAATTTAAAATTCTGCGGGTTTTGATACAATTATTAATTCTCCATGGGCATTAAATTTTTGATAATAAATATGCTTCTACAAAATACTTACTTAGCACATCCTGCTGAGGCAGCCATTTTAATGTATGTACATTTTTCGGAAAACTGAAAGTGTCGTTGACTTCCTTTTCAAATTTCCAGAGAATTTTGTAGGGGAGTTGGGAAAATGTCTCAATAAAATCTGACTTGTTTATTTCGGAAAGTTGGGAACTCCTTATACTGCTTCCAAGACTGAAGTAGATTACTCCTTGCTTGGATTGATCTAGGAATTTTTGAATATCCTAAAACCGAATAACTAATATATTGATTAATTATTAAAAAATCTAAGCACTTTTTGGCGTTTAGCTACAGTGTATCCTTAATTTTATATTTAATAAACTTACTGCTGGTAATGCTTTTGGCTGCTCAATATGCAATCCTCCTCCGACGTTAATTGTCTGAGGGCCCAGAGGTCTCACTGTATGAAATAACGGATTCGAATTTATGAAGAACATGCTGATATTCCTTTCCAAATTCTCCAGGGATGGCGTATTGTCCCCAAAATATTTCTTGACCACCATATCTTCTTTGGAACGTAGATATTTCCAATACAGGGTCCAGCCGACATAAAAAATAGTACTGATAAATCTTTGTTTAAAATTGAGCTTTCCATAATACCCCAAGTCTAATGCTGGATATAAAACAGGATGCGTAGGATTGCCAATTGTATTGTGCGTCTCTATATTTCCGTCCATAGATACCACACCTAAAACAAAGAAAAATGTCAAAAATTATCAATGTATTTGAGTTTTGGACAGAAGATTTTAATTATGGCTAAATAATGTATTAATTTAATTTAAATTCTTTAAAGGCGAATTTTTGTCAGATTACAGCATATATCATAAAGAGGAAATTGGAAAGCTTATGAAAAATGCTTTTCGGCGGTACGAAATTATAGCGCTAAATTTTGAGAAAATGTTTTAACTTACTTTTGCAAAATGTGGCAGGAAAAATTAACGTAAACGGCGAAAAAGAGCCGTAAACCTAAATTAAGACACTATTGTAATGCTAAACTCTATATTTTTGCAATAACGCAAATGCTCGCTTTCTGCTCTTTTTTTAACTGTTTTATTAAGTGCTCAAAATAATTTTCCATTTTGTTCTAAGCAGAATTAAAGTCGATTTTCAAATTACTTCCCAATTTCAGAAAAATGTCTCTTGGAATACTTCGACTAGCATCAAAATTATCCTCTGACAAAATTCGAGAGAAGCCGGCTGGGTTATGTAAACTATATTCTTCGAACACATCGCCATTCATGTCTTCATGGTAATCGCCAGAATGATTTGACTC
>MU182338.1:251697-336210 GCA_016904865.1 Pissodes strobi
GTTAGTTTTTCTCGGACCTTAAAAATCACGTTGCACTATGCCTAATATCTCGAATACAATTAACTTTTGTAAAAAATAAGCAGTACCAAACTGAAAGCCAGTTGAATTACATACAAAGTGATATACACATGTACATAATTTGATTAAACCAGTGACGTGCAGCAACTGTTTATACTTATTAAGCATAATTTAGCTCTCAAATACTGCGTTTTATGTAGTCGGAAAATTCCCAGTTAGCAAGGTTATTAAAATAAAACATTAAGCATTTACAAAAAAAAAATTAGGAAATTTAAAATAGATTACGTCAGGGGCGTGCAGAATTTGAATTTATTAATGTTAAATAACCAGGTATTCACAATTTAGGAGGAGAAGCAAAAGAAATTAAATTATATCAGTAACGCACAACAGAGTCTTTAATATTTTTAGTATAATTGTTATACATCAAGTATTATCTACGTGCCTAAAAAAATAACTTCATAAACATAACCAAATTTTATGTAGGTACTTACATTACAGTCTAAATGAAATTTTCTTCATCCTCTGGCACTGCCCACACAGATTTGAGCCGTTTAGGCCTGACTTTCTACAGCTACACAGCTTTCCACAGTCAGCCCTACAGTTGGAGAATATCAATTTAACGATGCTGTCTGGAGCAGTTGATTTATTCTATTCATAGCGTTTGGTGAAAGAAGTTCTCCCTGTTTTCGCCATCACCAAGGGGTAGGGTCCGACTCATTCCCCAGTCACTCGTGAATTTGATAATATACACGCAAACTGTGCTGTGAGGCGGCGTCTGATGTTGGAGGTAGAGAAGCTAAGGAGAAGTTTGCACGTAAGCTTTATATTGATGGAATTTAATAAATCGAGGCTGATTTAAAGTTTTCCCTGATTTTCCTATTCCATAAAGAGCTAGTAGAAACTCTTTTCCCATGACGGTAATTTCATTTTTATCCGCATTGGGATACAAAAATGCCGCTACCTTGACTTGTAATCCTCACGCTTCTCTAAAAGCCTATACGTTGACAATTTCCCGTCCTTATATATTGCAGAGGGGGTCCCAGAAATGGCATGACAAAATAAAATAGAGGATGCCATATAACTTATTTCAATTTGTTGGACATTAACATTAGTTATTTTGTTGGGTTTTGCAGCACTACCAGGTCTTAACATGTAAGCATTGTCCGTTTTTATTTTAAGCAATCGGTATCTTCTCCGACCAATGTTACTGATTCCTCCGATTCCTTCCTTCCAGAACTTTATCCACAATCAAGCTACCTGAAGGACTTGAATATCGGCTGATTTTAGGTGTGGGCTTAATAATACTGAAATACATTTTTTTTATTATTTTTGGTTGAGACAAATTGGGTCTAATTGATGGTTACCATAGTGTCCTCGGAAAATCGGATGTTAAAACAAGCAGTTTTTCCATATCGGCGTAACTGTTCTTGCATTTTCGTAGAAAGATATTGACATTCATCAAAAACCACGATGCATTTTGTCCTTAATTGTAAAGGATAAAATTTAAATATTGCTTGTGTATGGCAATAAAGGTAGCTGGATATTGCCAAATGATTTTGGGAAGCAAGTATCCTCCATCAATTACAAAAAATGGATTTTCAGGAATGGTATGTGATCGAATACATTTCTTATCAAACAGTCCAAGCAACGCAGATTTTTGAGTTCTTTGGAAAGTTCCATTATCAAATAGAGGCAGAGGATATGGTACCAAATCATAGCAGAAACACTCCTTTAAATTTTCTTGAGACTGATAAGTACATATAATTCTACTAAAAAGTTGAGACTTGAATTTTTACCGTTTTATGGAGGAAAGATAAATTTTACACTTTGCTTGAACTCTTCGGCTTCATTTGACTAAAATTTTGTCCAGCAAGGTTTTAGATAATAAACTCACCTACTTCGCGGGCTGACTCACAGTTTATTTTGTCTATTAAAACTAAATAAATGTACCTTTGGGGGTGGTTAGCACCCTCGGAGGGGTGGAGGCCTTCAGTATGTTAATCAAGACCACAAAAGCTACACGTTGCAGCAAGAATCAGCTTTCCAGGAGCACCATATGATTAAAAATAATGTCCCTGACCTATTTGACTATCTTAATTATAAGTATTTCTCAATTATTTAAATTTTTTTATTTTTTTTTATTTCGTGATATTAAATAAAAATATGTTTTTTTCATAAGTAAAATACTGAAATTCAATTTTTTATTTATTATTTTTATTTTTATTTATCAACGGGCAAAGCCCAATTACTATGATTAGTGCTATACATTCTAAATAGTCTGGACAATCTAAATAGTCCCGACAGTCGCCAGTAGACTAGAAAATAACAACACAGAAAATAACAAAACAGATATAGATACCCCCTACAACTCAAACTCAATCAAATTTCAATTTAGGGATAAATATGAATAATTGATTAATCAGAAGCCCATTTAATTTAGTCACTCACTTACATCACAGATTATCACAGGTAGAGACTTGACACAGAAATATTTTGTAAGATGCAAAAAAATATATCTAATGATGTTGATTAGCCAGTCGGGCAGTTCTGGGAATGAAAGTACTTAAGCCGTAATTAGTTCGGTGAATTGGATAATGGAAGCTGTCGGCAGATCTTATAGCTCTACGTATATCAATCTTGTGGAGCAATTCGGAAACTGCGGCTCTTCCGTGTAATGTATTATAAAGAAAATTTGAGATCTCTTCTTTTGTGCCGTATTATATTTGAAGACATATTGAGCAGATTTAGTACTTTAGAGCCGGTATAGTTATCCAGGTTATTTGATTTGTATGCCACCTTTCAAAACTTGTGCTCTACCAAACTAAGAGTTTGAATACGAATGCCATAAAAGGGAGACCAGACGCAAGAGGCATACTCCAGAGGGGGGCGAACAAGAGCGCAATAGAGGGTCTTCAAAGCCCCAAGATGAATGACGCTTTCAGTGGCTGTTTTAATAAAACCCAGCATTTGAAGAGACTTTCTGACATTATAAAGGTGTTGAGAATACTGAAGAGTTGAATCCAAAGTGATACCAAGGCCATTGACAAAAGATGTATTCTCCAGATAGCATTGATTGATCCTGTACTTAAAATGTATTGGGGTCCTGATGGTCTTGCATTTGCCCGGGTTATTGTGATTCATGCCATTCCTCAAGCACCAGTCTTGCAAGTTAATCAATTCATACTGGAGTTTATCAGAATCCTCAGGCGTCCTGATCAAATAACTCACTTTGAGATCATCGGCAAAAAGCAAGTAGTAACTGCAAGTGAAACATTCATGTATATCATTAATGGAAACATTAAAGAGAAGTGGACCAAGGTGAGACCCTTGGCGCACCCCGGAGGGGACATTCAACGCTCTCGGGAGGAAATTACCGGTCCTAACGATCTGTCTGCGCCCCGTCAAATAGCTCTCAAACCAAGATATTAGAGATTCACCGGTCCCAAACCCTCCGAGCTTATGAACCAAGACACCATGGGATACTCGGTCAACCGCCTTGGAAAAATCGGTGTAAATTGTATCAATCTGTCAGCCTCCCTCCAAAGCACCCGACAGAAAATCCACACGAGCTAGCAGATTTAATTCAGATGACTTACGAGGTCTAAAACCGAATTGTTGATCGATTAGGCGATGAGGTAAAAAGTCGCAAACCAAATTCTCAAAAACCTTGGGAATCGTACTCAAGACGCTTATAGGACGATAATTTGTTACTGCAGACCTATTACCCGACCTAAAAATTGGCTTCAGATAGCCTACCTTCCAATAATTTGGGAATATTCCAGTTTGGTGTGTGAGATTGAAGATATTGTAAAGAGGTCTGGAGAGATTACTGCAGCAGTTCTGAAAAAATATTGTAAGCACTCCATCCTGTCCAGGACCCTTATTAATTTCAAGAGATGAAAGCTTAGTGAAGATATCAGAAATTGTGATCTGCAATTCGGGGATATGGATAATAGAGGAAGATATCTCGTGGTCGGGTGCATTAAGGTGAATAGACTGTGGAGAAGTAATCAGCAAACATATTGGAAATATCCATGCCAGATCCACTTGACTGGTCTAAATAGCTAGGTTCGGAAGTAAAACCGTTATTTTTCCGCTTATTGTTAACAAAGAACCAACAGTTGTGCTGATTACTGATTACCATTTCAGTGTGATAGATATAATTATTATAAGATTCATGTCAGTTGCTTGCATAAACGCCTCAACCTTCAAACTTCCGAGTTGTTTTGAATATTTTGTGGGCAATTTACTTATGATTTATACAATTTTTAAGATTAGCAGAGAACCATATCGGGAATTTTCTGGCTGAGTATTTTTGCAAAGATAGAAAACTAACTATCAATAGTAATAAAAATAATATCATACAAAATATTTAACATTGTATTTACTGTCCTATCCCTAAATAAAATGCCCCAATTAAATTGGTCCAAAAATTGTCTTATTTCATGAAAATTGGCGGAGTTAAAGTCTTTATAAAATCCTTTGAAGTTAAGACAACCATCTGCTTCTGAAGTATTTGCTGTTGTATGAGTATGAATATGAAAGGGTGGGTGCATCAGGGGGAACCAAAGTCGGCCAGGTTGAATTTTCTGTATTAATTTCCATTTACAAAAGTAAATAAGTGGTTGATTATGTTTTTGGATTGATAGAGGATAGGCGGAGAATAACATTTACTGTACTTACAACGCTACTCTAATAATCCTAAAAAATTATATATCCTTAAAAATCCCTATTAAGAGCTAGAATATTATGTTTCCAATGAACTACTCTAATATCTACATGATACATTGCTGATTTTAATAATGCAGATTTTTTAGTGCCGTTAGTTGTATACTATTAGGATCTTTTAGCTAAAAACGTGTTGAAATTCAATTTACCTTTCAATATTTTTTGGACAGTAGCAGTGAAATATGCACAAAAATAAGAAATCTAAATCCGTGATACAAATTGAAATCAGTAGTATAGTGTTCGAAAACCCACAAATTTTACTCTATTTTAATATTCTTTGGGAGGATTATCGTAAATTGGACACTTTCAAAATTAATTAACCATGGAAGAGTCAATTTTTTTAAATTTGGTTTAGTTTAGATTAGTTATGTTTGGTTGCACCTCGGAGCGGGCGAAGCGAGCGGAGTGCCATGCGTGAAGTTAACAGTACTGCTTTAAATTCTCGCCCTCCCTTCAAATTTTTCAAAAATATACTTTCTAACTGATTTATAATTTATTATTTCGTGTGTGTGTTGATATAGTACAGGGTGGCCAACTAAGAATGAGAGGTACTGTATCTGGGAAACTATACATCGTAGAGACTTGCGGCAAAAAATGTAATTACTAAAACAGTCAAGAGAAAAGCCTGGAAAATATTTTCAAGTTTCTAAAATGACCTCTAGGGGGCGTAACTGCAATCATGAATCTAAAAAAGTGATGGTTCTGTGAATTCCGCTATATTAACCTAATACAAAAATTCCACATATTTGAAGTTGAGGATAATATAAAACTTTTTGTTTAATGTTTTTTGCTTTATCTCTAAAAATAAAGTGGTGGGGGGTATTTAAAGTTTTTTTTTAATAACACCCGGTATCTGCGAAACGGCTAAGCCGTGTTTAACAAACTTGGGTTAGTTCAAAGGAGCTATTCTTGGGCTACACATGTTGTAGTATTTAAAGTTTCGTTAGTGTCACATGTCGCCGCTAGAGGGCTATTTTCGACATTCCGACAGAAATGGTTAATTTTCTGAAAAAAATTAAATGCATTAATATGATTTTTTTCCCATGAAAAAGTAGCTAAATAATGGCTAAACAAGCTCGCGAAAACCGCATCTCGATATCTTGTTCCTAACAAAAAATATAGGCAAAAAAAATTATTACTTACGAAAATCCCTTAATTTTTTTTTTACTATATTTATCTCGAATTTTCTCTTTTATAAAAGTTGTGGCTCTGAAAAGGACCGATTTAAAAAAGGAAGGTTCTTAGTGCCCCCGCAAATGCCCGAAATGCTGACCATCACGCTCTATGCATTGCTGAAGCCTCTCATGGGCATTATAAGATCCTTTACACAAATAATGCACTATATATAAAAATCGGCCTTTCCTATTGGTCGATCCGCATGGCCCTCCGCTCGCTTCGCTCGCTACGGGGGCTCAAGTAAAGGAAACTAACCAGGTGCTAACCCAAGACATACCCAAAATCAAGAAAAAAACTGTTTAGAAACATAATCTTAAAAAAAAAATAGCAACGGGGTTCGAACCTCGGCCGTCCAGGTGAGACCCAGTTGTATAAACCTCTACACCACGAGAGGACTTGACAGAAATCGATTGCATCACGCAGACATATCATAATACGAGATGGATCGACCAATAGGAGAGGTCGATTTTTACATAGTGCACTATTTGTGTAAAGGATCTTTAAACGACTCTCATGGGTAGACAAAACTGCAGTTTCAATTTCGGCTTTCGGTATGGTTCGTATTGCAGTACGAATCCGGTTTTTCAAATCTTCTCTGGTCGTCGGTTGAGTCTGGAACACGATGTCCTTTAACCGCCTGGTGATCGCGGAGGCCATGGAAACAGACTTCCTCTTCCAATCCACCGCTGTTGAAATACTGTATCGATATGCTCTCGCACATTAATAGCAAAATGAGCTGGGCAACCATCCAACTGCAAAAGCAAGTTTTGCCTCGTTTCCAGATGCACCTCTTCCAACAACAACGGTAATTGATTGGCCAAAAATTTAAGAAAGACATTGCCATTTAGGCGTCGCTCGAAAAAATATGGCCCAATAATTTTGCCTTCCAGTACGCCACACCACACATTTAAACTCCAACGTCCTTGGTGCTGAACTTCACGCATCCAATGCGGATTTTCTGCAGACCACTAGTGCATATTGTGCAGATTGACTCTCCCATCACTATTAAAAGTGACTTCATCGGTCCACAGAATTTGAAATAAAAGTTCTCTATTTTCGCACATCATACCTAACATCCAATGGCAATAGTCCAACCTGCGATCAAAATCTTCCTCATTCAAAGTCTGATGTAGAACTATATGATATGGATGCATTCTAAAAGTAGTTTAAAAAAACGTTTCAACAAATACCTATATTGTGATAGCCATTAGAACTTACCTATGGTCCTTCAAGATATTTCGAGCCGTTGTTCGTGCTATGTTCAGCTCAAGTGATAACGCTCTTGTACTAACATGAGGATTTCCTTCAATATACCCCAGTACGTAGTTGATATTTTCTTGTGTTCTTTCAATTTTTTGCCGTTGAAACGCAGGCCGAACACTACCATTGGCTCGTAAGCTCGCTACTAATCAGGAAAAAACTGTCACATCGCAAGGACGTCGATTTGGCTAACGGGCCGCGTAAACTCTTTTAGCTACTGCCAGAGTACAAATAATATCGAGTAGATTCACTTAGCAACAATCGTTTGATGTTTTTGGATCAAACGCAAAAGCCGCAGCACGGTAAAAAATTAGTTTTTACTCTACCTGCAGCAGCAAGCAGCCTGTGAGGGGAGATTCAAAAAGTATTAGCTGATGCAAAATTATTTCCTCGGTTATTATTTGATACACGATATTTGAAAGGGCGATTAAGGTAATTTTTAATACGTGATTCAAATGAATAAAACTATGTAATAAAGTTATACAAAATAGTAACGTATACTAAATTCAAAAACATTATAAATAAAGGTAATACCTATTAAAATAATTTATTTGACAGTTTGTAACTTGATTCATCTATTAAAACATGTATAAAGCAGAAGGTTCAAAGTACCTGAGAAAGATTATGGGAATTAAAAAATATAAAAATGACAAATTAAGCTAGTAAAGTAAATTTATAGCTTCTTACAAGTCTAAACACTTCATTACTCGCGCTACGAGTATTTCTCTCACATTTTCTGCGAAATCGTCAGTTTTTGGAGATGGCTTTGCGGACGGAGTTGTCCTCCACTACTCTAGCTGACTTATTTGGCGTCCTCTTTAACATAGCCAATTAACCGGGTGCATTTCTCAAATGATTGGCTGCATTTGTGAGAATTTCTCTCATCGCGCTACGTCTGCCGTAGTACTTTTAATATTGAAAATGTTTCTGTTTTGCTGTTATGGGACATCAAATTGCGAAAAACTGCGTGCTACATTTGACACACATGATGTCATATGCGTGATGAACTACTAACCCAAACTAACCAAAAGTAATCAAAAGCACCAAAAAGAACTAAATGTATCGGAACAGATTAAAAAAATTAAAGTAAGACTAACTCAAATTATCCGAACTTTTGCAGCTAACCAAAACTAACCAAATACATTAAAATTTGTTATAACGTATTGGATCCGGTTCAAATTACTAAAATAAATTGGAACTAACTGAAACTAACCGAAAGTTGAGTGAACAACTAACCAAAAGCACCAAAAACGCCTAAACCGTATCGGGCAAATTACAAATATTAAAGTAAGTTAAAATTAACTTAAATTAACCGAATTTTGGCGACTAACCAAAACTAACCGAAAACATTAAATTTGATTGTAACGTATTGGAGTCGGTTCAAGTGACTAAAATGAATTAAAACTAACTGAACTTAAAGAAATGCCTTTTTAACATTATAATATTTTTTAACATAATTATAAAAAAATAAAAAAAGGTGCTGATATGAGGACCTAAAAAATTACCCTCCACTTGTAGATAGGAAAATCTATTAATATATAACTTGCCATGACGTTGCGGTAGATAATAATTCTAACCTGTTCCGAATTGTTTTAGACCGTTCTTTCGCTTTTGCTTACTTTTAGTTAGTTTTGTTTAGCCGTTTAATTAACTTTCGGTTAGTCTCAGTTAGATCCTATTTATTTTAGTCATTCGAACCGACTCCGATACGTTATAATCAAATTTAGTGTTTTTCGTTACTTTTGGTTAGTCGTCAAAGGTCTGCTCGTCTTGGTTAGTTTTAACTTACTTTAATTTTTGTAACCTATTCCGATACGGTTTAGTGCTTTTGTTTACTTTTGATTAGTTTTGGTTTGTCATTCAATCAGATTTCTGTTAGTTTTAGTTGGTTTTTATATATTTTAGAATTTGCACCGGTTCAAATACGTTACGTGTATAATTAATTTTAATGTTTTTGGTTAATTTTAGTTAGTCGCCGAAATTCGGCTAATTTAAGTGAGTTTCAACTTACTTTAATATTTTAAATCTATTTTGATTTATGTTTTCGCTTTTCTGGTTACTTTTGGTTAGCTTTATTGTTCAATCAACTTTCGGTTAATTTCAGTTAGTTTAAATTTATTATAGTCATTTGAACCAGTTCCAATACGTTATTACCAATTTTACTGTTTTTGGTTAGTTAAGGTTAGTCGCCAAAATTCAGTTAATTTGGGTTAATTTTATCTTACTCCAATATTTTTAATCTATTACGATACGTTTTAGCCGGTTTCGGTGCTTTTAGTTTCTTTTGGCTAGTAATTCAATCAGCTTTCGGTTACTTTCAGTTAGCTCCAATTTATTTTACTCATTTGAAGCGGTTCCGATACATTATAACCAATTTAAATGTTTTTGGTAAAATTATGTCAGTAGCCAACTAATATTTTTAATCTGTTCCGATAGGTTTAAGCCCTTAGTGCTTTTGGTTACTTTGACCAGTTTTGATTAGTTGTGCAATCAACTTTTTGTTAATTACAGTTAGTTTCAATTTATATTAGTAATTTGAACCGATTCCGTACTTTATAACCAATTTTAATGTTTTTGGTTAGTCGCCTAAATTCGGTTACTTTGGGTTAGTTTCAACTTACTTTAATATTTTAATTTTTAATATTTTAATTAATTATTAAAACATAAACGGATTTTTGCTCACGCTAGTAGTGACGGGCATTTAATTTTTACCGTACTTGTTTTCTTTTCTTACTATTGTCTTTATCCATATTTAGGTAAATAACAAAATTTTAATAAAGACATATTTGTTAAACCGATTATACGTGTAATTGAAAAACTGCATATTATTAAAAAATTATTATAAATCTTAACTGATAGGGTCTTTGGGGCATCTAAAACATGAAAATCCGTCACCCACTTTTGTAATATAATAATTATCCGCACAAAAATATCTCGCCATAGTAACGATCTTAATAATTATTTAATTCAACGCGACCCAACAGTACAGACAAGGCGTTTGCACACTGACCGTAAATTCTCCCTCGTAGTGTAGCCACAACTGGCCGCGAACGAGATTGATCCGGATTCTCATTGAAGGTAAAAACTGTCGGCGAAATTGGAAATTTGTCTCGAGTGAACCTACCGTATATACTTATTTATACCGTGCTACTGCGGCATTTTGAAGACATTCAAAATAAACCGCAAGCATATCAATAGCTTCATCATTCGTGAAACGCATTTTGTAAACACAAAAATTGTTCAAAATAAAGCGAAACTATTGACAACTATTGACAATTTGAGGAAGAATTATTTATATTTTCATTTGTTTTCTTTCCATGGCCTGCTTCTATTAATTGTCTACCCATGAGAGGCTTCAGCAATGCATAGAGCGTGATGGTCAGCATTTCGAGCATTTCCGGGGCTCTAAGAACCTTCTTTTTTTAAATCGGTCCTTTTCAGGGCCACAACTTTTATAAAAGAGAAAATTCGAGATAAAAAGCATTAAAATTAAGGGATTTTCGTAAGTAATAATTTTTTTGCCTATATTTTGGGTTAGGAACAAGGTATCGAGATGCGGTTTTCGCGAGCTTGTTTAGCCATTATTTAGCTACTTTTTCATGGGAAAAAATAATATCATTGCATTTAAATTTTTTGAGAAAATTAACCATTTCTGTCGGAATGTCGAAAATAGCCCTCTAGCGGCGACATGTAAAACTAACGAAACTTTAAATAATACAATATTCGTAGCCCAAGAATAGCTCCTTTGAACTAACCCAAGTTTGTTAAAATCGGCTTAGCCGTTTCGCAGATACAGGGTGCTATTTAAAAAAAACTTTGAATACCCCCCCACCACTTTATTTTTAGAGATACAGCAAAAAGCATTAAACAAAAAAGTTTTACATTATCCTCAACTTCAAATATGTGGATTTTTTTTATTAGGTTAATATAGCGGAATTCACAGAAACATCACTTTTTTAGATTCAAGTTTGCAGTTACGCCCCCTAGTCGTCATTTTAGAAACTTGGAAACATTTTCCAGGTTTTTCTCTTGACCGTTTTAGTTATTACATTTTTTGCCGCAAGTCTCTACGATGGATAGTTTCCCAGATACAGTACCTCGCATTCTTAGTTGGCCACCCTGCACATAGATTATGATATACAGGGTATTTCAAAAGCATGGTTACCGACTTCGGGACGTGATTCCTGACGTTATTCTAGGATAGAAAGTTCCGATAAACTATGGTCCTTAGTCGTTTCGTCACGATGATACAGGGTGTTGAATTTTAATTACTTTTTACTTTTTTTAAATAACTCCTAAATGTGTTATTAATTTTTTATGAAATTTGGGTAATAAAATAAGCATTTAGAGACACTTATTTTCAAAATATAACACTAACCTAAATTTAAGCACTGACCTCAGTATGAAATTTTGTTATATGTTTTGTATGGAAACTTTGGTACGCCATTGACATTTAAAAAAAATATATTTTTCTGGTTCCTTATTTTATTTAGGGCCAAAAACCTATTTGGTGTTTTTTGATACGAAGAACGGTTTAAGCGAAAGTTATAATGTTTGAGCCGAACAGAAATTAAATAAACTGCTCTATTTTTTTATGCCGAAATCAAAGCAAGATATGAAAACAATAATAATTGAGAAGACAGTAAATTTGTATTGTCAGCTGCTCAATTCGAAAAAAATAAAATAAAAAGGTCAGTGTCAAATTTTTTTTTGGTAAATGGTATTTTTTAAACTACCCTCACTTTTTTTTAAATTTTTAGTTCATTTAGAACAACAAAGTATTGTTTTCTTTCATAGAAAAAAAAATGTTTGAAAATACATTCAATACATTATTTGAGTCACAAAATCAAAAGATTATCTGAAATAAAAAGAATCAAAATATTGGTAAGTAATAATAATAACACCTTAAAAAAGAAAACAGTGACAGAAAAAAGGATTTTAGTTAGCTGCTGACAATACAAATCTAACCCAAACTAACCCCTCAATTATTGTTTTCATATCTTGCTTTCATTTCGGGATAAACAAAAATTAAGGCAGTTTATTTAATTTATGTTCGACTCAAAAAAATTTATTTTCGCTTAGACCATTCTTCGTATCAAAAAACACCACCTAAATAAAATCAGGAACCAGGAAAAATATATATTTTTTTAATGTCAGTGGCGTACCAAAGTTTTCATACAAAAATAAAACAAATTTCGTACCGACGCCGCTGGCTAAATTTGGGCAAGCTTATATTTTGAAATAATGCTTATTTTATTTCCTAAATTTCATAAAACAATATTAACGCATTAAGGAGTTATTTAATTTTTTTTTATTATTAAAATGCAACACCCTGTATCTCCGTAACGAAACGACTAAGAACCATAGTTTATGGGAACTCTCTATCCTTAAATAATGTCAGTAATCACCTGCCGAACTTTGTAACCACACTTTTGAAATACCCTGTATATTCCAGTTTAGCAACACTGCAAAGTTTTTTTTTATATTCTGTCAATAACCTTATAATACCAATTTTTGTATTCAAAAGTAGTGAATATTGTAACGTCAAGGTTTCCAAGCAATTTTTACTTTTAATCTATTTTATACAGCTTAAGCTATAGATTAAAATTGAAAAAAAAACCTAAATGATGGGTTTATAATATTTACAAGACCCGTGTTTGACATTATAATTCAGTAATATTACGATTTATATCGGACAAAATTCTGAATGTTTTGAAAATTGGTAGGAATGTTAGGGATGACATAAGAAATACTAAACCGGAAAGTTCCCACCCCTAAATAGTGTGCTTCATCCCCTAGGACGTCGTTTTTACCCCCTTTTTCAAGTTTTCTAGATTATCTCGAGAACGGTACACTTTTTGATCAAAAAACTTATATAAAAAAATATTCCTGATAAAATTTATGTGAGAAATAAGGCGTATACATAAGGGTTACTTTCAGTTACATAGTAAATGCGCTCTAATATACATAATATAAAGTCTGGCAGCAGCCCATGACCCAGATAAAACCACACCAGATGCGAAACCTCCCGCCTAACGCATGAAACAAGAATTCGTTTAAAGCTCCGCCTCCTTGGGATGGCCAGTCATCCTTAGAAATAGTCAGGGCAAGCTCTAGTGTGAGTCTAAACGCGAGACACGCGCGTCTTGTGGTTTAATCCGAGAGCGTTACGAAAAATAATTAATCTTTATTTTATTTTTGTTAAAAATGCCTGGTTATAAGTGCCTTTATATGAATTGTTCTACTAGAAGCGGTGGCGAAAAATAATTATTTAAATTACCCCGCGATCTTGAAATGAATGTATAAATGTTGCTTAATGCACACTCCCGCACACTTATTCCAAAATTATTGCATTTGCTAAAATCGAATAAGCACGAAATTCAATTAAATCTGGAAACTGGCAGATACCATGTTATAGTTAAATCTTTTTTAAATCCAACTAATGTTATACAGTGTCCGCCAGAATATTAGCCACATCTGGAAATTTTTTTTATTATTATCATATGGAACTTTTGTTTTAACCAATCAATTCTGCATGTCTGACAATCTAAAAATGCACTTTAACATTGAAAATGTTTCTGTTTTCCTAGTATAGGGCCTCAAATCGTGCAAAAGCGCATGCTATATTTGCCACATTCATGACATCATATGCATGAGAGATCGTGTTAGTTTGTTTATTTTTTATTTCAAATGACGAAAATAAATTGGAACTAACTGAAACTAACCGAGAGTTTATTGAACGACTAACCAAAACTAACTAAATGCACCAAAACGGGCTGAAACGTACCGGAACAGGTTAAAAAATTAAAGTAAGTTAAAACTAATCAAAACGAACCGAATTTTGGCGACTAACCAAAACTAACCGAAAGTTGATTGGACCACTAACCAAAACTAACCATAAAGACCAAAACGGTGTAAAACCTGTCGGAACAGGTTACAAAAATTAAAGTAAGTTAAAATTAACCAAAACCAACCGAATTTTCGCCACTAACGAAAACAAACCACAAACTTTAAATTTGATTATAACGTATCGGAACCGGTTCAAGTGACTAAATTAATTTGGAACTAACTGGAAGTAACCGAAAGATGATTGAGTGACTAACCCAACTAACCCAAACTAACCCAAACTAACCAAAGGTAACTAAAACACCAAAACGGGCTAAAACTTATCAGAACCCATTACAAATGTTAAGGTAAGTTAAAACTAACCCAAATTAACCGAATTTTGGCGACTAACCAAAACTAACCAAAAACATTAAAATTGCTTATAACGTACCGGAACCGGTTCAAATGACTAAAATATATTAAAACTAACTGAACTTTTACGAAAGTTGATTGAACGACTAACTAACCAAAAGTAACCAAAACGGGCTAAAGCGCATCGAAATAGATAAAAAAATATTGAAATAAGAAACTAACCCAAATTAACCGAATTTTGGTGACTAACCAAAACTAACCAGAAACATTAAAAATGCTTATAATGCTCAGAACCGGTTCAAATGACTAAAATAAATTGAAAATAACTAAATTTTACCTAAAGTTGATTGAACGACTAACGAAAACTAACCAATATTATAGTCTTTACGAAGTCAATTGAAAAAGTTAGGACTCTTAATTTCTTGTCGGCACGTTTGATCTCAGGTTGTCGGCGAGCGCCTACACAAAGAAATTAGAAATTATTAAGAGTCCCAATCTTTTCAATTGACTTCGTAAAGACTTTAACTAAAAGCATCAAATCGGGCTAAAACGTATCGAAATAGATTACAAATATTGAAGTAAGTTAAAACTAACCCAAATTAACCGAATTTTGGTGACTAACCAAAAATAACCAAAAGCACTAAAATTGTTTATAACGTATCGGAAATGGTTAAAATGATTAAAATAAATTAAAACTACTTGAAATTAACTGACAGTTGATTGAACGACTAACCAAAAGCATCAGAAAGGGCTAAAACATATCGGACATATTAAAAATGTTAAGGTAAGTTGAAACTAACTTTAATTATCCGAATTTTGGCGACTAACTAGAATTAACCAAAACATTAAAATTTGTTATAACGTATCGAAACCTGTTCAATTGACTAAAATAAATTGGAACTGGCTGAAAGTAACCGAATGTTGATTGAAAGACTAACCCAAACTAACCAAAATAATAAAAGCAAAGAGGCCCAAAACGTATCGGAACTGATTAAAGGTTTTAAAATAAGTAACTAACCCAAATTAACCAAATTTTGGCGACTAAATAAAGTTAACCAACACATTAAAATCGGTTATAAAGTATCGGATCCGGTTCAAATGACTGAAATAAATTAAAACTAACTAAAACTAACCGAAAGCTTATTGAATGACTAATCAAAAATAACCATAAACACCAAAAAGGGCTAAACGTATCGGAACTGATTAAATGTATTAAAATAAGAATCTAACCCAAATTAACCGAATTTTGGCGACTAACTAAAATTAACCAAAATCATTTAAATTGGTTATAACGTATCGAAACCTGTTCAATTGACTAAAATAAATTGGAACTGGCTGAAAGCAACCGAATGTTGATTGAAAGACTAACCAAAACTAACCAAAAGTAAATAAAAGCACCAAAATCTGCTAAAACGTATCGAAATAGATTAAAAATGTTGAAGTAAGTTAAAACTTATACAAATCAACCGAATTTTGGCGACTAACCAAAACTAACCAAAAACATTAAAATTGCTTATAACGTACCGGAACCGGTTCAAATTACTGAAATAAATTAAAACTAACTGAAATTAGCCGAAAGTTTATTGAATAACTTACCAAAAGTAACGAAAAGCACTAAAAAGGGCTAAAACACATTAGAAATAATTCAAAATATTAAAGTAAGTTGAAGCGATCTTAAATTAACCGAATTTTGGCGACCAACTATAAAATCAACCAAAAACATTAAAATTTGTTATAACTTATCGAAATCGCTTCAAATGACTAAAATAAATTAAAAGTAACTAACACTAATCGAAAGCTGATTGAATGACCAACCAAAAATAATCTCAAGTAACCGAAAACCGGTTCCGATACGTTATAACCAATTTAAATGTTTTTGGTTAATTTTAGTTAGTCACCAAAATTTGGCTAGTTTAAGTTATTTTCAACTTACTTTAATTTTTTTAATCTGTTTTGATATATTTTAGCCTTTTTGGTGCTTTTGATTACTTTTGGTTCGTCGATCAACCAACTTTCGGATAATTTCAGTTAGTTTTAATTTATTTTAGTTATTTGAATCGGCTCCGATACATTATTACCAATTTTACTGTTTTTGGTTAGTTTTGGTTAGCCATTCAATCAACTTTCGGTTACTTTCAATTAGTTCCAATTTATTTTAGTCATTTGAACCGGTTCCGATGCGTTATAACCAGTTTAAATGTTTTTGGTCAATTTAAGTTAGTCGCCAAACTTCGGTTAATTTTAACTTACTTTAATACTTTTAATCTGTGCCGATACGTTTCAGCCCTTTTTGGTGCTTTTGGAGACCTTTGGTTAATCGTTCAATCAATTTTCGGTTGATTTCAGTTAGTTTTAATTTATTTTGGTCATTTGAACCAGTTCCCATACGTTATAACCAATTTTAACGTTTTTGGTTAGTTTAGGTTAGTCGCCAATATTCGGTTAATTTGGGCTAGTTTTTTACTTTAATATTTTGAATCTGTTCCGATACAGTTTAGCCCGTTTTGGTGGTTTTATTTGCTTTTGGTTAGTTTTGGTTAGTTATTCAATCAACTTTCGGTTACTTTTAGCTAGTTCCAATTTATTTTAGTCGTTTGAATCGCTTCCGATATGTTATAATCAAATTTAATGGTTTTGGTTAGTTTTGGAGAGTCCTTAAAATTTGGCTCGTTTTGGTTAGTTTTTACTTATTTAAATGTTTGTATCCTGTTTCGATACGTTTTAGCCCGTTTTGGTGTTTTGGTTACTTTGGGCTAGTTTTGGTTAGTCGTTCAATCAACTTTCGGTTAGTTTCAGTCAGTTCCAATTTATATTAGTCATTTGAACCCATTTCGATACCTTATAGATCAAATTTAAGTTTAAATAAACAAACTAACACGATCTCTCATGCGTATGACGTCATGTGGCAAATGTAGCATGCACGTTTTCACGATTTGAGGCCCTATATTAGGATAACAGAAACATTTTCAATGTTAATATAACCTTAAATTGGCCTACATTAAAGCGTATTTGGGGAATTTCTGTAAACAAGTCAGTGCAGCCATAATAACACAAGATTTCCATGACCGTCTGTTTGTAAAAAAAGAAAGTGAATGGCTATTGCAAATTTTAATTTTTCCTGAACCAGTCCACCAGCAAAACACGTTTTCATTTAATTGGTGCTGACCAAATATTTTAATTTTGAAGAACAATTCTATAATCATACCCAGATTATTTGGTGCAGGCCGCGTATAACCGCCACGTCAAGGTTAAAGTTAGCTGGCGAGGAATTTGCCGATCTTTTGCATCTGGTGTGGGTTTATCTGGGCCCATGATACAAATAAAAAGTTGTATCATGGCAACAGCCCATGATACGAATAAAAGTTGTAGGTATCATGGCAACAGCCGTCATTTACATTTGGCGCCCGCCCTAAAAGCAGAAAACAAATAATATCGAGTAGAGTCACTCAGCAAAAGTCGTTTGATGTTTTTGGATCAAACGCAAAAGCCGCAGTACGGTAGAAAATTAGTTTTTACTCTACCTGCAGCAGCGAGCAGTCTGTGAGGGGAGATTCAAAAAGTATTAGCTGATGCAAAATTATTTCCTCGGTTATTATTTGATACATGATATTTCAAAGATCGATTAACTAACCCAAACTAATCCAAAATGACCAAATGTTGGCGACTAACCAAAATTAACCAAAAGTAACAAAAAGCTCGAAAAAGTGCTAAAGCTTATCGGAACAGATTAAAAATATTAAAGGAAGTTAAAAATAAACCAAATTAACTGAAATTAACGACTAACAAAAAACACAAAAATTGGTTATAACGTATCGAAACCAGTTCAAACGACTAAATAAATTAAAACTAACTGTACCTAACCGACATGCGACAGTTGATTGAGTGACCAACCAAAACTAACTAAAAGTACCCAGAAGCACGAAAACGTGCTAAGATGTATCGGAATAGGATACACAAATTAAAGTAAGTTAAAACTAACCAAAATAAACCGAATTTTCGCGGCTAACCAAAACTAATTAAAAGCATTAAATTTTATTATAACGTATCGGAGCCGGTTCAAATGAATACCTCTATGGTTTCATGCGAGTGATTTTTCAAGGTCGCGTCACGACACGGACATTTTTTCTGAACGTCACGAGATGGTTTATGAAAAATTGATTATAACGTTCTCATACGTTATAATCAATTTTTCATAAACCGTCTCGTGACGTTCAGGAAAAATTTCCGTGTCGTGACGCGACCTTGAAAAATCACTCGCATGAAACCACAGATGTATTCATTTGAACCGTCTCCGATACGTTATAATAAAATTTAATGCTTTTGATTACTTTTGGTTAGCAGCGAAAATTCGGTTTATTTTAGTTAGTTTTAACTTACTTTAATTTGCGTACTTTTGATTAGTTTTGGTTAATCATTCAATCAGCTTTCTGTTAGTATTATTTGATTTTTATTTATTTTAGAATTTGAACCGGTTCCAATACGTTACGAGTAGGTTAATCGCCAAAATTCAGCGTGAGTTTCAACTTTAATATTTTTAAACTGTTTTGATTTATGTTTTCGCCTTTTTGGTGCTTTTCGTTACTTTTGGTTAGTTTTGTTTGATCGTTCAATCAACTTTCGGTTAATTTTAGTTAGTTTCAATTTATTTTAGGTATCTGAACCGGTTCCGCTACGTTATTATTTACCAATTTTACGGTTTTTGGTTAGTTTAGGTTAGTCGCCAAAATTCGGTTAATTTGTGTTAATTTTATCTTACTTCAATATTTTTAATCTATTACGATGCGTTTTAGCCGGTTTCGGTGGTTTTAGTTACTTTTGGTTAGTCATTCAATCAGCTTTCGGTTACTTTCAGTTAGCTCCAATTTATTTTACTCATTTGAACCGGTTCCGATCCATTGTAACCAATTTAAATGTTTTTGGTTAAATTATGTCAGTCGCCAAAATTAGGTTTCTTTGGGTTAGTTTCAACTAACTAATATTTTTAATCTGTTCAGATATTTTAGTCATTTGAATCGGTTCCGACACTTTATAACCAATTTTAATGTTTATGGTTAGTCGCCAAAATTCGGTTACTTTGGGTTAGTTTCAACTTACTTTAATATTTTTAATCTGTTCCCATGCGTTTTACCCCTTTTTGGTACTTTTAGTTACTTTTGGTTAGTTTTGATTACTTTTTCAATCAACTTTCGGTTAATTTCAGTTAGTTCCAATTTATTTTAGTCATTTGAATCGATTGCGATACGTTATTATCAAATTTAATGTTTTTAGTTAATTTTGGTTAGTCGTCAAAATTCTGTTCATTTGGTTAGTTTTAACTTACTTTAATTTTTGTAACCTGTACCGGTACGTTTTTGCCCCTTTTGGTTACTTTTGGCGAATTTTGGTTAGTAGTCATTCAATCAACTTTCGGTTAGTTTCAGCTAGTTCCAATTTATTTTAGTCATTTTAATCAATTTCAATACTTTATAATCAAATTTAAGTTTAAGTAAATAAGAGTGGCTTTAAAAACACCAAAGGTCATGTGAAAAATTCTCAATAATTATTAAAATATAAACGATTTTTTGCTCACGCTAGTAGTGACGGGCATTTTATTTTTGTCGTACTTGTTTTCTTTTCTCACGATTGTCTTTATCCAAATTTAGCTAAATAACAGAATTTTAATAAAGACATATTTGTTAAACCGATTATACGTGTAATTGAAAAACTACATGCATATCTAATATCTAATCAGAGAACTGTCTTTATAAATTTTACCTGATAGTGTCTTTGGGACATCTAAAAAATTAACATCCTTCACCCACTTTTGTAATACAATTATCCGCACAATAATATCTTGTCATTGTAGCGATCTTAATAATTATTTATTTCAACGCGACCCAATAGTACACAATATCAAGGCGTTTTGCACACTGACCGTAGATTCTCCCTCGTAGCGGAGCCAGCGGTGGCCACGAACCAGATTGATCAGGATTCGCTTCGAAGCTAAAAACTGTCGGCGAAATTGGAAATTTGTCTCGAGTGAATCTACCGTATATATTTATTTATACCGTGCTAAAAGTAATGCATCATCGTAGTGACCTTGAGTCGTCACAGAGGGTGTAGTGAGAGAAAATAAAACTTATTACACTATCGAGTGTGAAATAGTGGTTATCGATTTATATTTTAACTTTTTTTGGGTAAGACCACTTTGGGCGCTTCGGATAATCAGCCATATATTTAACGAATTATATATACCGCTCTGATTTCGTTTCCGCTTTATTTACCAAACAATGAGACATTTTAGGGGAAATTATTATAGAACCTTTTTTGTAGAGAATTTTATGAGGAACAACTTTGTATATAAGTACTTTTACCTATCATGCGCTGTTTCGTAGATATTCCGAAAAAAATTAAAATTGAGGTGGAAAAAATATTGTAAAGGATGAAGCACATACTTTAGGGGTGGGAACTTTTTGGTTTACTAATATTTATGCTATCCTTAATATTTCTACCAATTTTTAAAACTTCCAGAATTTTGTCCGATGTATTACAATTTTAATTGTAACATTACTGAACTAATATAAAAGTTTGAACATTTACTAGCAGTACAATTTAGAATTATAGCTAAAATAGGAGCAACAACTTACCTATTAGTGGACAATTGTATTTATATGCAAAAGCAGCTCCTACAGTCACATAAAACTAGGTGATTACCAAATCAAAATGTTGCTCACCATTAACTAAATCTTTCACTTTCGGGTGATTCAGTTCTACACCTGAAATATCTACAGTCATACTGAAAATGCGATGAACGTTTTTTAAACTTTGTTCTCCAGAACTAAGTATGTCAAAGTAATTATTTTCTTCTAACACTTCATATATTACACTTAGGTCAATTTGCGTGATATTTTCATGGGGTTCTATGGGATTTAGGGTTAATAAAGTTATTTGATGTCCTCTATTTGCCAGTTCTTTCCATAATAATCTATAGGCTGTTTGATGACTGTAAAATGGCAGTGGGGTATACACCAAAATTTTTGCTGCACCACATTCTTGAAACAAAGTGTTGGTCAGGTGGCAAGTTAACAAAATTCTGAACCATAGCTTCATCTTAGCAGCTTGGCACTCAATCGTACTAGAATAGATTTTGTGGTCTGTGTTGAGAATACAATATTTTACTTATATTAAATAAAAACCAAAACGTGTATTTTGCCTTGCGCACTTGGTAAACATATTATAAATGCACAGATAAGATTATGTTAAATTGTAAATTGTAATCCGCTTTCATTAGTAGATAGTCTAGCCTAAATATCAACTAACAGCATTTTAATTGAATGAACTATTTATCAAAAGTTTACGAGTAAACAGTTAAAAGAATAATAACAATATTTCTTTTGCTTGTCCGATAATGTGTAAGAATAGGAGATTCAGGTCATTTGAAACTACATCATTAGACTGCCCATAGAAAATTCCCCGTAAATATTGATATGTATGTCCAAATATTCGCTCGCCTATTTATTTGTTCTGCAAAAAAATTGTGTTAAACTCTTTTGCAGGTGTCAATAAGATAAGCGCATATTAGGTTATGTATTTAGAAAAAAAAAAGAAACGGTGCGTGTTCGACAGAAGTGAAAACTTCAACAGAGCGGTAATAAAAACTGAATGAAATTAAAAAAAAAGTTAGTTGAGGTAAAGCGTCAAACTCGATGCCTCCCGCACTCTAGACGATCTCCCTACGTCTGAACCACTCTCACACTGAAACCCTTTTTTCGAAAATGAGTTATAAGTATACGGACCGGCATAATACATATTGAAAAGTTGATTATTATGGTTTTATGTTTTTTTTGCTCCTCAGCCGAGCCCGCCTAGCCAGGTTAGCCTGATGAGACCCATGTGCAGTTATGATTAAATAATATATAAATGTCAATGGCATCACTTCCCATGAGCTGAAGAAGTCGTCGTCGTCGACAATGACTAGAGGCTGCTGACTATTATTAATACAAGTAACATAAATATCTTATTTTCAATGTTCCTCGTTTCTATATTCTTGGTCTTCTTCATCTTCATTCTTCTTTCACCACAGGAATACGAATATCTGCATGTTTCAATGTTACCTAGGAATTAAATTGTCTGCAAAGTGGAAAATATGGATTATTTAATGTCCAACGCATTAAACATGGAAAACAGAATTTATGACAACATAAATTTGGTATAACAATATCTTCTTTCTTCATATTTTCTAAACAAATCGAACAGGTTTTTTTCCAGCTTAACCTTTTTAGATTTTTTCTTGTCAGACCGTTCTAACCTTCGTTTTTGCGTGAGGTTAGTAGGAAAATTTTCTCGATTCATTTTTGGTTGTTGAATATGACAAGCGTAATACTGATAATTTCGTAGGCACCATGCTTTTATTCAGTCAAGTAGAATAGGAGGTAAAATAGTGAAATGCAATGGGAAATAAATTAGCCAAATTAATATGAATTTTTATGTTTATGTAGTAATTTTACACTAGCTAATGCACCATGCCATGGATTTATATTCTTATGAAAATAGCACTCTGGTATACTTTTATATTTGCTTAATTTGGATTCAGAACCAACAGGAATATGATTGGAACGGTGACGTTCAAGGTACTTTCAGCAGCCTCTGGTTATTGTCGACGACTTTTTCAGCTCATGGGAGGCGATGCCATCTACTTCTTCGGCTTATGATAACATCTGCTATCGAGTTGGATGAGGGTGCGAAAAAGGCTTTATTTTAAGTCAGGACTACTCTTATCGTTAATATAAATGAGACCTTTAAAAGCTTCTCAAAATATGATCACTATATAAACATGCACACTAACCCGGCTCAAGGTGTTCAGAGACACCTCCTCTGAATACTCTTGGGTAACTCTCGGCAGACGCGTCCACGACGCGAGTGGGCCCAGCTGCAGCCCCGTCCCCAGGCTTTAAGCCGCCCGAGGCGAGCCGGATTTGGCCGCCCCTTACAACAGACAAATTAAGGAACTTTTGTCCATTCTAGAGAACAGTGGCGGCTTGTGACCTGTTAAAGAGGCAGTGCTGCTCAGGGGAGGCAAAATCGAAACATTTGCAGGGTTTGCGCGGTAGAGCGCTGGAGGCAACAAAATGCGCCGCAGGCGAAAATTTTGACAATTTTCAAGGTCAAACGGCCTAAAATAATGAATTAGAAATTCGCCCAGCAAAAATATTTCATTAAAAAAATAGGTTTCGTTACATACATTTTCCCTTTTTTTATATGATTAACAAAATCCTTGTCAAAAACTACTTAAAATATTTAATTATCCAAGTAGGGATGGCGGTGCCCTAGAGCCTTAGCTCACTGGCTTCCACTGTTTTAGCTGAACACCATATAACGATACTATTTATTTGTATAAAAAGGTACCGAATGAAACTAGGAAAATTTTAATAACATTTTTAAATTTACATATTAACTAGCGATTTAACTATGAAATAATACATTATACGTTTTCGTATCCCCACTTATTTAAAATTAAGCCAACGTTATTAGGTTCAAGACTTAGGTTCATTAGAAAATTATTTTGTGACGTGTTAAAAGATCGCTGCGGTCGGCATTAAATTTGTAAATAATTTGCCTAATTTTGTTTTTCGTACGGGTTTTTAGATTAAACATTTCAGTAAAAAATTAAATATGTATAGGTATTCATTGCGAGAGTGTTTACCCTGTTACATACAAACACATTAAAACTTTATAGAAAAAATAAAAACGGCCGCCCCTAAAAATCGGCCGCCCGAGGCGGCTGCCTCACCGCCTCACCCCTGGAGCCGGGGCTGCCAGCTGTTTTTAGCTGGTGCCTAAGTTCTGTTGAGGGATGAGGGCCCAGTATTGCGGGGTATATCGCATTACCCGTGCTCAAGGCTACGAGCACACCGGCAGAAAAGGCGGAGAGGATGGACCTCGGAACGGCGGATCTGGCGCATGTGGCAACCACGCTTAAGGGTAATGTAAAGCAAGGGCACCCTTTTGTCCTCAAGGCGGATAAACCATCGGCGGATCAGGCGGGAAACCACCTGATTATTTTCTCATGAACACACCATGAATATGAGTATGTACAGGCAAAGAAGACTTGTTAGGATCACCATGCGACCCGACTGGTAACCGGCGCTTGGATGGGTCCGGGCCATCTAGTGTGAAATATGCTACCGGGCATGTGGATGTGGATGTTCAGGCAGCACATGAGAAATCAGATACTGGAATAATTCCTAAGATCCAACTAAGGAAATCTACCGACTTGTCCACATGGAACGTACAAGGGTTACTGCAAACTGGAAAGACGTTTGTTTTGGAAAGGGAACTTAAACAAAACAACATATAAATATGCAGAATCTGTGAGACTCACTTGAAGGGCATGGGCCACTTTTCGACAGAAGACCACACGTTTTACGTCGCGGGAACTAAACAAACTGGTCGAAGCGGCGTAGCTTTGGTTGTACATAGAAGCATCTCTAAATCTGTAATAGAGTACAATCATGTCAATGACCGAATAATCAGAATTACACCGAACGCAATTCCAAATATACTTCAGATCAAGAAGTTGAAGAGATCTACAGTATTTTGGAACGCGAAATCTCAAAGGTGCCAAGTAAAGACCAACTAGTTGTTATGGGCGATTTCAACGCAAAAATTGGCAATATGGCAGTACTGTATCCGAAAATAACCTAATGTAGGAAGACACGGATTAGGAAATCGAAATGAGAGAGGAGAGAGACTATTAAACTTTGCTGTTGAAAATAACCTTACAGTCGCAAACACTCTGTTTCAACATCATCCCGGACGCCTCTCGAACTGGAACAGCCCAGATGGTGTAACTAAAAACCAAATCGATTATATTTTAATAAGAAATCGATGGCGAAGTTTAATCAATAACATCAAAGTCAAGCCGGGGTAGACTGTGGGTCTGACCACAAGCTACTTTGGGCCAAATACGAAAACAAACTACACCTAACATCAATCCTAGACCAAACATTGATGTAGACCTTTTTAAATGGGTCTTAAAAAACCACGAGGCTCCCGGCTCCGGTCGTCGCCGATAACGTAGGCTTGGCAAAGCACTAAAGAGTTGATAACTAAAGCCGTGGAATCATCAAAAGAAAAATCCCAAATTAAGAAAAACCATTGGATTAGTGATAACACCTTACAGCGCGTTGACCAACGGATACAATTAAAGCTAGTACCAAATGAAGAGAACCAAAATTAAAGAACTAAACAAATAGATCAAAGCAGCAAGAAGGCCAGATAAAAATGACCACATCGTAGGGGTTTGTAGGGAACTTGAGGAACATTCCAATAAACATGAGTCGCGAGAATTGTTTAACAAAGTAAGATATCTCTCTAAAGAATTCAAACTACGCACCCAAGTAATAAAAAACGAGGAGGGAGCAATTATAGATAACGCCAATGGTATAGCAGAAGTTTGGAAAGTATATTGTGAAAAACTTTACAAAGGTAATTCCGAACAACTTTCAGAAGAAATAAATACCCTTCAAGAACCTGATATACTAAGCTGAAATTGCCATAAAACTTCTCCGAAACAAAAAATCACCAGTTGTGATTCAAATAACGGCAGATTTCTTAAAGTCTCTGGGCGAGGACGGAATAGAAGTGTTTCAGAAAATCTGTAACCTTATATGGAAAAGAGGACAGTGGCCTGAAGATTGGGGAGAGTCGCTGTTTATTCCAATGTTCAAAAAAGTTTCGCCCTTGAGATGCAGCAACTACAGAACGGTTTCTCTTATTTCTCACACTAGTAAGATCTTCCTGCATATCATACATAACCGTCTTAAAACATTGCTTTTGCCACAGCTTTCAGAGGAGCAAGCAGTTGTTGTGCGAGGAAAAGGAACTAGGAAACAAATATTAAATTCCATGCAACTTATGGAAAAGGCCAGAGAATTTAATATCCCATTGTATCTCTGCTTTGGAGACTATCAAAAAGCATATGATAAAGTAAACTGGAGCTGCCTTTGAACCATAATGGAGGAAATGGGAACGCCAAAACACCTGGTTCAACTGGTGCGCAACCTCTATCAGAAAAACAGCGCGATAGTCAGAATCGACGGAAATTACTCGGGGAGCTTCAGAACGACCGCAGGACTTAGACAGGGTTGCACTCTTTCACCTACCTTATTTAACGCTTATAGTGAATACGTCATGAGAGAGGTTCTGGATGAGTGGCAAGGCGGTATATCAATTGGTGGAAAGCGGATCAACAACCTGCTTTACGCCGACGACACACTGATCATAGCGTCAACCATACCAGAAATAGCAGAAATTATGAGCAGACTGTCTGTTATTAGCAAAAAATATGGCTTAAAATAAATAAATCCAAAACTAAAATAATGATAGTTAATAGAGAAGACAACAATTCTCCACAAATATCAGAAATGGCAGGCTATGAAGTGGTAAACAGTTTTAACTATCTTGATTCCTTAATTACCAACACTGGGAAATGTGAAAGCGAAATACGCCGTCGTCTAACTATGGCAAGATCAGCGACTGCAAAGCTAAATAAAATATGAAAGACAAATCTATCACCAAGACAACGAAACTCCGTCTGGTTGATGCTCTTATCTTCCCCATTGCAACGTACGCAGCGGAAACATGGACTTTAATCAAAGCAGTTAAAAACCGAATAGAGGCTTTCGAAATGTGGGTTTATAGACGACTCTTACGAGTATCGTGTACAGAACACCGAACCAACGTATCCGTATTACAAGAAATTGGTTCACGTACAAGGCTGCTAACCAGAATAAACCGCATGTATCTGCAGTACCTTGGGCATATAGCTAAAAGATCAGTAACAATGGAGCGACTAATCATAGAAGGGAGAGTAGAACGCAAACGCCCAAGAGGCAGATCTCCAACTAGATGGGAAGACCAAACAAAACCCTTAATAGATATGCGACTGCATGATGCCGAAAGGATTGCATAAGATAGGCAAGCATGAAATCAACGGCTTAATCAAATATAAATGTTGTTACTACATCCTTTGGAGGATAATGGAAAGAGGAGGAGGAGGATATAATTCTCAGCAAATTTGGAAAATAAATTAACATATTATATATATGTTGTGTAACAAAAATCTGGACCGCTTTTAGTGTCTTAAATATCGTTTGCCCGACTTAGATATAATTCGCTAACAATCAACATCAATAAACACGGAAAACAGAATTTATGACAACAAAAATTTGGTATAACAACATCTTCTTTCTTCATATATTAAATAGAAGAGCAGGTAAAATAGTGCAATGAAATTGGAAATAAAACAATTAAATTAATATGATATTTTATATTTATGTAGAAATTTTACATTAGCTAACGCACATTGCCATGGATTTATATTCTTATGAAATAACACTCTGGTATACTTTTAAATTTACTTCAGTTGGGTTCAGAACCAACATGAATATTATTTGTACTGTGACGTTCAAGATCAGCAGCCTCTGGTCATTGTCGACGACGACTTCTTCAGCTCATGGGATGCGATCGATGTCATCGACTTCTTCGTCTTATGGTAACTGGTGCTATCGAGTTCGATGAAGGTGCCAAAAAGCCGTATTTTGAGTCAGGAACTACTCTTATTGAACACTATATACTATATAGTTCTCAAATTTGGAAAATAAATTAACATATATACTGTTGTAAAAACGTCCTTTACTTAATCGCATTTAATTAAGCACGCCACTGGATAAAAGTGCATGCCGCGTACGAATGCACAATGTGGAATGTGGCAGTTAACGCTCCATAATTCTAGAATCAGCCATTTGGCCAACCGTCTCGATCGGGTGGAAATTTCCACCCGTACGCGGCAAGCGCGTCGCTAGAATTAATATTAAGTTTTAAGTTTAGTTGCCGTTCAGTTCCCGAGAAGGAAAGAAGTGAGAGACCACCTTAGGCCAGCGTCAACGTGGATCTTCAAGAATCCTAAAGGGACGAGCAACTCATCCATTTAGCCCCTAGCCCCATATCTCTAACGAATTTATGAGATTTTTCGGCATTTTTGGCCACTAGAGACAGCCGATTTTTCGACATCTCGAAAAAGATAGGGCTGTAGAAAGCTCACGGACGAGCGAAAAGGGCCCTGAAGCAAAGGAAAAGGCATTGTAGGACCAGCACTCTGAACTGGTACCGAATCAGCCTTCTACCGAATGTATTGAGTTTTTCCGAGTTTTTCGAACTTCAGGACTTAGAAGAAATTTCGGAGAAAAAAATTTTTTGAAGACAGAAGTTGAGTACTTGAAGAGGCCTTGTCAAGCGGCCGAGTACCAACAATTCACCGAGACCTTCAACTGTAGTGCGCACCCTACAGCAACACCCCGCGAAAAAGGTTAGTTGCGAGCACCTTGAGTCAGCCTACTGGTTTGGGTTCCCCCCATTCACGTATGTGCCTCTCTGGTCCTCAATACTAGTCGTAGTTAAACATTGGGCGAGAGTAAAGCGCGTCGACGGCCAGTTCGGTTTCGAGAACTGGAGAACCCCCTGACTCCCCCATACTTTACCTACTCGGCCTACGGGTGAAAAGCGAAAAGGCGTAGGAGCCGAAAAAAGAAAATAAGGCTTCACCTAAAAAATTCGGGCGCGTTCAAAGAGTGATAAGTTAGCCAAGTTCGTTCGGGAGATAGCGAAGTTATACTGTTGCGACTGGAGCTATCTCAAAAGAAGAATCAAATGCTATTTATCACTAGTTCGTATACCATACAAAACCAGCACGGTCTCTGAACTGAGAGTCGTGTCCGGGGAGTAGTTTGGTCTAGATACACATATCACACATTAAATTCCCAAAAAGTCCCCCTTGACGCCCCTGAGTTACACAAAACCTCTGTCAGAAAACTGTCGAGCAGCATCTGACAAGTTGCCAGGGATTGGCATATAATACATAGCAAACACCCCCCAAAAATCTCCAAGAAACCACGATTTTTTAAAAGCCCTCCTCGAGCAACTTCCGTACGACCCCTCTTAAGGTAATCGATACCAAAAACTCGCGAATAGCGTCCGACGGCGACGCCTTCAAAAGACGATTTTTGTGCGATCCTTGTTAAAATTCGTACGGATCCGGCTTCTTACAAATATTAAGACTCCAAACGCGTTTTGAAAATCTCGCGTGCGGAACGAGAAGTCCCAAAAAACTAAAGACATTAATACGTGTTAGATATTAATTAAAATATCTTAAGTTCTTAGTTAATAATTGTTCATTAGAGAAATAATCAAATAAAACCTGTTATACCAAAAATACTAGATTAAGAGTTAAACTCTCCTAGTACATGTATAAGGCTTATCCAGTGAATTGGGGCACATTTTAAGCTATCACTTGACATAGGGATTTATCAGGATTTTATTTCAACTATACAGGGTGTCCCAATTGTTCAAATTGGTAATAATTCGAATTACTGATTTTTGTATAAGGCTTAGCCAAGATTAGGAGGTAGGATTAGGTTAGGGTCGTAGATATTTTGTGTGAACTACTGACGACTACCTTTTGACAATCCTCCCCCCTGCTAAGCCCTTCTGGCACTTTGTAAAGACTTGCTATAAGGATTCAAGTCAAAATTGAAATTTTGTACATTGACATACAAAAAGACGAATAACTCAAAAGTTAGTCAAAAATAAAATAAATTTGAAAGCATCCCCTGCCAGTAGACCCCCCTGGGAATCTTTCCCCACTACCGTTGTTCTTCAAAGCATTTGATTAATAACGTTTCGGCCTCCTAAGGGAGAAAGTAAGCCGAAGTTTTTTGTAATATAAAAAATGACTTTCCGAACCCCTCAGTCGACGGCAACCGCGCACCAAAAGCCCCCGAGTGTGGATGAGCTCTTGGTGCTAGAACTGAACAGAGACAGATCAGAGGAACAGAGAGCGTTAACCCAGAGTCCCCCGCTGACTTCTAGCGAGTATATTGGGGACCCTGAGGAATTTATATTAGACCCGGAAGCGGCCTTTGGGTATTACAGGGAATCTGTTCCTAAATTCACACTTAATAAATATAATGGGCAAGCTCAAATCGAGGCGGGGCTCCACATATAGCAGCTAGAGCGTCACTCGGCCGAGCCGAGTCTACGCGGCCCCCTACTGGATCACGCCGAGCCGCACGTGACACACAGTACGCCTTGGCCGCTCACTGGAGCGGTTCCGAAGGCCAATGCGCCGCCACGGGCGACGCACGTGCGCGTGGACGTCAATACGTTAGGTAACAAAAGTCTGGAACGCTTTTAGTGTCTTAAATACCGACTTAGCTATAATTAGCTATCAATCAACATCAAAAGTTTTTAAAACTGCTAACATAAGAGTGACAGGTTTAGAGGGGTTGAAAAATAAATTTGGCTCACGAGATCAATTCTGTGTATGTGGATCAAACGAATAATTCTGGATATTACTGATATTTTTTATAACCACGCAGTGGAACCTACAATATATTTGACACTAATTATTCCATACGCTGCATATTGCGATTCTGATATCGCGTACTGCGTGAATATAAAATACAATTTAATAAGATTTATTATTAGTTGTGGAATTAATAATTTGGAGAAATAATGATTTTAAAAAAACTAAATACGAAATGCACGTTTTTATATTTAAACTATATTCAAAAAATTACAAATCTATATTGATCAATCTCGGTAATTTACATTACTCTTTTTTAAATTTTCTATTAATAAGTAATAAATAAAATATATAAATCACAATTCTTAAAACAACCTTTACAAAATAAATCATAGCTACACAAACACATACAGCACAGAAAATAATGTCTAAAAAGAAATACTGATATAAAGGGACATCTGGGTGTGGATGTTTCAGAATGTCAACGTTTGGATTTCTCAAGACATATTCAGTCCACCATGCGGCACGTTCGACACCAGACATTGGTCGATCTGACAGCTGTTGGGCTAGGCTCAATGCTGATTCCTTATATCTAAAAAAATATTAATAATTAATTAGAAAACCAAAAATATAATTGTTTATGGTATGTCATATTCAGCATTTTTGAAAGTCCTATATTTTATTTCAAGGCGGTTGGGCAGAAAATGCTGATATCAAAGTATGCATTGGTGATTGTTATGTTTTTTTTTCTTAGCCTTGCTTCATTTCTAATTTAGGGCGCGTCGTTGGGTGTAAAATGCGACAAGTCTGAGATATCCATTGGGTCCCATGGTGTAGGTGAGAGAAACGATAGAGGAAGGATGATGCTGGGTTTTCTGCAGCAGCGAAATCTTTTTACTATGAACACTTTTTTCAAAAAAGCCTCACATCGAAAATAGACATGGGTCAGTCCAGATGGAAGAACAAAAAACGAAATAGACTTCTTCATTATAGATAAGAAACATATAGTCGAAGATGTCACAGTATTGAATAAACTCTCTATTGGTAGTGACCATAGAATGGTAAGGGCAAGAGTAGTGCTAAGATTGGCCAAGGAGCGTCGAAAAATGGTTGTAAAAACCTATGCTAGCAAAAAGTGGTCACCAATAGAAGACATTAAAGCATATAGGTGCTCTATTGAAAGTCGTCTAAGAATAACAAAGGACCAGAGTGTGAAAATACAACCATTCTGAGATCAATTGAAGAGGCTACCGGGATACATAGTAAAACTCAGAGAGAAAACAATTAGAAACTCAGTGCAAGAACAAAAGAAATGATGAAGCGAAGAAGAGAAATGAAAAACAAATACAACTATAGACAAATGGAATTAAGACAGCTGAATAAAGATATTTCACACTCAATACTAAGGATCAGAGAATATGATACCGACTGGACATCAAAGATCATAGAGGAAAACAGGAGTATGAAGGTATTGCGCTGCCAACAAAAACCAGGTAAGACTGATATTAGTAAGTTGGAAAACATAAATGGAGAAACTGTGACAAATAAAGAATGACTTTTGAAAGTAGTGCAAGTATTATATTCGAGCCTGTACCATGACGAGGAGGGTACTAATCAGATGATAGACCGGCAGTCTTAAATCAGGAATCATAAGATATGCCTGACCTTACAAAGGAAGAAATTGAACTGTCTCTAGCGAGAATGAGGAATAATAGGGCACCGGTCGAGGACGGGGTTGTTATCAACCCCCCACAAGTCTGTTTAATTTGTGTTTGACAACTGCAACCACACCTACCATATAAAATAATGCTGTAATAGCTATAATGCATAAAACCAATTAGTTTATTGTCACATCTTCATAAGTTATTTACTAAAATTATAACGAAAGGTTTAAATGCAAAGATAGAGTCCTATCAGGCGCGAGAGCAGGTGGGTTTCCGTCCGGGATACGGAACAAACGATCACTTACAGGTCATAAATTCTCTTATTGAAAAGTGTGTTGAATACATTAAGCCCCTTGTATGTGTGTTTGTAGACTACGAAAAGGCTTTCGACAGTATAAAACATCATGAAATGATGAATGCCCTGGCTAACTGCAGAATAGATCATGCAGACGCAGCTCTTATAAAACATATGTACCAAAATTCAAGAGCAAGTGTAAAACTACATACCTAATAAGACAGAAAGTTTCAAAATAAAGAGAGAGGTACGCCAAGGTGATACAATTTCCCCTAAACTATTTATCACTCTGCTGGAATATGCTTTCAAGAAAATTGAGCAAGCAAGCAAGCAACATTTATTAAGGGTAGTTACAAAGGATATATAACTTACAGACTATTACATGACTACTTATACCTAAGTTGTCGCGTTTTTGGAGGCAACGAACGCCTTTTGAGCGCCTCAGATAACCTCCCGGCACGCAGCAACTCAAAAGATAGGCCGATGTTGAAGCCTAGTCATGTTTGCGACTAGTATGTAACTAATCTACTTAGGCAGAGTCTTTCAGATGTTTTCAAGTCAATAATTACACACGGATGGCAATAGAACTGTCGTCTTAGTTTCCAGGGTGGGGATTGGTGAGGGTATGTAACATGGGGAAAACAGTAGGAAAAACCCCATTTCACGATTCTTTGGTTCATTCATGCACATATACAGGACAATCACAAACATTCATACACAAAGGTAAGTGGGTGGGAAGTCAGTAGTGCACTGGCTTCAGTGAGGTGAGAATTGCAACATAACATCAAGCATATACCCGGCTCGCTTAGCCACACTTCGTCTGCCGGAACAGGGGAGCATGGTGGCGACGTGAAAGCAGTGTTTGTACTGCTGTGTTATCGTTAGTCTGAAAGTATTTATAGTAGGGCCAGGTCCCTTAACAAGCCCCGCCCACCACACTAACCGCGTGGTGGAGGGGGGCCTGCCTTGGGTGGCCGTGCGTCGTTGGATTTCGGGTTAACTTCTGTGCTCCTGGCAGTCGGCAATTACTTGACGACCCCAGGGGCACTGAAGGGGTTGATAGGGATGGGTCTGGAGGGATGCGGGTTGAAAGGAAGTCCATTATTCTGGCGGCCGTGGCTCCAGAAAGTACATGGTTGTACGCCGGTGTATGGGACCGTGCTTGGGTCTATTAGCCGACCCATACCTCAAGTCTGCAATATGGGCCGTTCTCGGCGAGCCCCGTATTCCAGTAGTGAAAAACTTGCAGGCCATTTTGTCATCATATTCATTGATGTACTCAATGTTGGCCCAGGCGTGCAAGTCCCTAATCCTGGTATACCGGCTCGCCGAGAAAACGGCCCTCAGATGCCTATTTTGCAGGACTTGCAATTTCTTGAGGTGCGTGTCGGCCGCTGAGCACCAGACCTGTGCCCCATACGTCAAGTATGGCCGAACAATGGACTTATATAGGGTGAGTTTGTTGAGAGGGCTGAGGCTGATTAGAGGTCTCAACTTCTGCAGTACATCCCTGTTCTTGACATGTACGTGCGCAATATGCTTGCCGAAGTTGAGTCTCGAATCAAGAATGATTCCCAGGTATTTGACGGAGCTTTTTGATGGGATAGGGGTGTGATTTATAATGATGGGTGCTGTCTCAGTGTTTTTCCTTTTCCTGGTAAATACGGCCAACTCCGTTTTATTGACGTTCAATCGTATTTTCCAGTCTTCATAATATTTTGTAATTAGCTCCATATGAGCACTCAGTTTGTCTGTCGCCTCCTGCGCTGTATTGGAGTGGGAATATAGGGGTGTGTCGTCCGCGTAGAACGCTAAGGACTTTTCAGGGTGGGACGGAAGATCTGCTATGTAATAACTGAATAGCTGTGGCGACAGTACCGTTCCCTGTGGTACCCCCGCTCTAATCTCTCTCCGAGAAGAGAGTGATTTGCCTATCTTTACCGAGAAAGCGCGCCCGGTCAGGTACGACGCTAACAGCGCTGCAAAATGCAAGGGAAATTCGTGCTTAATGAAAAGCTTGTGCAGCAGACCATTATGCCACACCCGGTCAAACGCTCTCTCGATCTCTAGGAGTAATAGGGATGTGCAATGCCCTATGTTGAATCCGTCGTATATGTCCTGTACGGTCTTCGCAGCGAGCATGCTAGTACCAAGTCCGCTGCGAAAACCGTACTGCTCCCGAGGGAGTACACGACGGTTCAGGGCTATCCCGTTCATCCTAGACAATATGAGTCTCTCCGTGAGTTTACTCATGGTGTTCAATTGTGAGATAGGGCGATATGAGCTAGTGAGTTTGTGATCCTTACCGGGCTTAGAGAACCAGGTACCACGTACGCGATCTTCCAGGAGCTAGGAAAATGTTGCAGACGAAGTATAGCGTTCACTATATGCATTAGTTGAATAAGGGTTTTGTTGGGTAGGTTTTTCAGGAGTAGGTTAGGGATAGTATCAGGTCCCGGAGCCTTATTCGTTGGCAGACGACCGAGAGCACCGCGAAGCTCTGACGGGGTAACACGGAGCTTATCCATTACAGAGGATAACGTTTTAAAAGGGGCCTTATTACCTCTGTTACTTGAGCGTGCAATGGCACGGTATCCGGTGATTCCCTGTGTACGCACTCCAGGAAGTCAGCGAAGGCCTCAGTCTTCCCACGGTCGCTAAGGATGACCTCGCCATTGTATGAAATGGCGGGAATGTCGACTGGGCCTCCCCTAACCTGCCTAGCAAGTTTCCGCAGGGAGCCGTCCTCCGTGCCAAGCTCGTTCACAAACTTCATCCATGACGTCTCTCTGTAATTTCGGATATTAACCCTAATCTGCTCAGTCAGGGCATTAACCCTGAGCTTGTCAATAGCGGCGCGGTTCCTCTGCCATCTGCGCCGAATTCGATTCCGGAAACTAATGAGGTCTAGGATTTCGTTAGGGAGAGTATCCACGAATGGTCTCCTCCTAACTACCAGACATAGAGCGTCACGGACGCGCTGCATGTTGTTGGTTATAGTGTCAGCAGCGGTCTCTAATTCCTGAATCGTTTCAATCTGTCCGGGGATGACAGTAGCCTCGTTCAACCTCTGTCGGAACTCCCGCCAGTCAGGATTTTTATAGGACCTATATGTCCCATAGGCTTCCGGCCGCCTAGCGCCAGCTAGGCTCATCTTGATTGGCAGGTGATCCGAGTTTAAGTTGTCGATGACTTTAGGTGATGCTATTCCTGCCATTCCCCGGGTCAACGCTACGTCCAGGAATGAAGACGTGTTTCCACTGTGGTACGTGGGGAATCTTGTTCGATGATATTGGATTTCCAGGTTGTTTTCTAATAGGTTGCGTAATATAACGCCTTTGCTCGTTGACTCTGCGTCACCGAATTCAATATGTTTCGCGTTAAAGTCGCCAATGAGTATAGACTTTTTACCCGGTTGTAAGAATACTGCGAAGTCGTCTTGGGTGAGACGCAGCGGTGGGGGAGCGTAATCGCCGGTGGTGCACAAGCCGCCGTCCAGCTCGATGGCTACGTATTCAATGCGCGAATTTAGCTGGGAGCGTCTTTTATATCTCAGCGACCTATGCACCAGACAGGCCACTCCTCCGCGGAGGCCCCGCCTATCTAGGCGTTCGATTGTATACCCTCGGACCTTCAACAAAAAGTCCGGGGACAAAACAGTCTCGAGCAGAAAAACAACCTGAAAGTTGGATGTATGCAAAAATGCTTAAATTCGGCGAGTTTTTGCTTGATGCCGTTACAATTCCAGGACAGTACATTTATGACATACATTGGAAACTAAAAAGACAGTTATATGTTGTATTTATTGATTTCATGCGAGAAAAACTGAATCGTTCCTTGCATGATACGAACTTTGTCGCCCTCGCACGACATGAGCATGGAACAGAATTCGTCTAAGGCGAAGAACAACTCAGATATATTTACGAGTGAATTAATCTCGTTAACTACATTTTGTAGATTTAATACATGATCCGTGACATTGCCAGAATTGGTACTTACCCTGTTTTGCCTATGCGGTTGTTCTTTTGAGCTGCTCTGCGCTTGCGGAGGGGCAGCTCTAAGTGTATTTGAGAAATCGGCCTCGTAGGTCGTTTGTTGCGGGGGTTGAGTCGGCGGGCGTCTCTCCTGCTGTTGTTGCGGGGGTTGTTTCCTTGGTTTTATATCCCGGCCTGGGTTCTGTCGACCTTGCCCCTGCCAGGCCGGCGTGGCGGGCAAGGGTGCTGGAACCAGTCTGTTTTTCCCTGGTGCAACTTTAGGGGCTGTGGCGGCTTGCAATTGATTCAATTTGAATATATACACAGGGCACTCTGGGTTGATAGACCTGTGTGGGCCTCTGCAGTTTGCACACTTTATTGTGGTTGACGTACATGACGTGATTTCATGTCCTAGTCCGCACTTGGAACACTTAAAGTTACGTCTGCAGTAAGTCATGCTGTGCCCGTGTTCCTGGCATCTGCGGCACTGTATTATCGGTTTCGTGCTTTTCCTGTTTTCCCACGACACCTTGATATTCATCAAGGTTTTGATGTCGTGCTGGAGACGCTTTAAACTAATCGTAGCGTCTAGTACTATGAGGTATAGCGGCACCTGCGTCTTCCTCATTTCGAAGACGTTCTTCGCAAATAACTCATATTCCTCCTGGAGCTGCCTCTTTATTTCTGCGAGGGGTATGTCCCCGTCCAATCCCCGTAAGACATACGCCATCGTCTTCTGATTTTTCTCAGCGTATGAGTGATATTTGAGGCTCTCGCTATCGCAGTTCCTCTTGAAGACTTGCCAATCCTTTTCCTCCTCGAAGTATAGGATGGTGCTATTTTTAGCGTAATTTACACTAAATTTTGTTATATGCATACGCTGCAGGTCCTCTTGCATCTTCCTGTGGCTTGTTATTTTGCCTTGCAGGACGATTGGGAGTGGAGGGCCAGGTTTAACTTTGATAGTGGCCTGTGCCTTTTTCTTGAGTCTTTGGCTCGTTCTTGGTGCCGTTTGTTTGGACGTGCCAGCAGCTGTTGATACTGTGCTGCTGTCATCGTCGTCTAGGTCTGATAAGGCGTCATATTTATTTTTGGTTGGGACACTAGGGGGTGCCCCGAAGTCCAGGTTGACTATACGTATATTTTTCTTAAGTCCTATAGTCTTATAGGGTACTTTGAATGGTTCTTTTTCATTATCTGTTGGCATTATCGAGTGATCGGATGCTCTGCTTTCCGAGTCGCTTATGTTTACACTTATGTTTATGGGGCTATTCGCAGGCCTTTTTCTGCTTTCGTCTGTCGAGACCTCCATGTCGGAGGGTACTTCCTTTCTGCTCTTTTTTGTGCCATGTCTACCGGTGTCTATTTTGGACTTTACTTCCTTTTTCAAAGTAGTCGATGAGGGTTTGAGTTTATGCATGGCTTTCAGATGATCGATAGCCATGTTAAGTTGAGGGATGATGGATTCGGTTGACTTTCCTGAGGTGCTTTGCAGCTCAGAATGTGATTTTGCACAATCTGAGCAAGTTGCAATGCTTATAGCCAGTTTATTGTGTATGTACCGGACTTTATCGAGCGCTCGGTGCATGGGACCTAAGGTCCTCTCACTTTAAGGTCACACAGTCGTCGTCCTGGTCCATTCTATTAAGAATAACGGCCGGGGGTCCGTCCCCGGAGACTAAATAAAAACAATGAAAGAGCTCTAAGCGGCCTTTACTAATTACTATAATCGTAAGAAGCAGGCCAATCAATGAAAGATTGTATCCGTAAATCGCGGAGAAAAAGTCGCAGTGCGTTTCCTGGGCACACCAGCCAGTCCATTGACTGAAAATTGACTGGGGGGATATGTGATAAACGTAAATGGCGATAATTTAAGTCATTTGCGTTTTGCCGACGATGCGTGTGTTGGTATCGGATAGGATTGACCATGTCAAGGAAATGCTTAACGGACTGGATGATGCTTCGCGCCGGGTTGGACTCAAAATAAAGACATCAAAAACACAATATATAACTAATTTGGTAGCAAGCCAAAACCTTATGTTTGAAGGTGGTGAAATCGAACAAGTAACAGCCTATAAGTACCTTGGTCATGAAATACAAACAGGACGCGACAACCAGAGCTGCGAAATTGGACGACGCGCGACGTATTAACCTGGCGTGGACTGCCTTTGAAAAACTGAGATATGTCTTTAAAACAGAAATCCCAACCTGTCTTAAACGGAAGATCTTTGAGCAGTGTATACTCCCAGTTATGTCGTATGAAGCTGAAACACTCACGCAAAAATCTGCCGAAAGGCTTCGAGTTGCCCAAAGAGCTATGGAGTGTTCCATGCTGGGAGTAAGCTTAAGAGACGGAATACCAAATGAAGTAGTACGACAAAGAACCAAAGTCGTAGACGTAGTTGAAAGAATAGCTAATATGAAGTGGGCTGAGGCAGGACACTTAGCCAGAGCAAGGGATGAGAGATTGACAAAAAGAGTGATTGCGTGGCGCCCCCGAGACGAGGCGTTAAGAAATCGAGGAAGACCTCCAACTCGTTGGACAGATGATCTCAGGAGAGAGGAGAGTAACTGGTTGAGAGCAGCACAAGACCGCACCAGATGGAAAATGTTAAGGAAGGCTTACGTCCAGCAGTGGACAAGATTAGCTGCCTGATGATGATGATGATGATGCACACTATGAAAAAAAACATTTCAACAACTCTCGCTTTTATCAAATTCACCTATTCTAAATCGAGCATCTCAGAACATTACCTGGTTTTAAAGAATTTGCAACTGTTTCCTATAAATCGATGATATATATCAAAGTATATAAGGGAGTTTGTAAGATTGAAATAACTACCTAAGCGATACACCAAAAAACAAAATTAAATATTATGCATTATATCTTAATTAGATCATATTGGTACGTATAACTAATTTCGCTAACAACTATTTTATACTCACCTGCTGGATTTTATAATTTTTAAAATGGTACTCTTGAATTCTGGTACTAAAACGGACGTGTGATCTAAAGACAATCCGAAGCCATGCTCAACTACTTTCTGAGCATTTAAAATCTGATCTCCAAAGAATGGCAAAACTAATACTGGTATGCCAAGAAACAAAGCCTCTTCCAGCGATTGTAAGCCTCCTTGAGTTATAAATAATTTGATATTCGGGTGTCCTAAAATTATTTTTTTAAATAATCAAATGTTTTAAAATAAAGTGATGATATGCTGATGATTTAGTTTTTTTATTTTTTATTTAAATAATTCCGATTGTAATCGTGAGGCCAGAAAGAAAATTGTAATAATTATTAATCGTTGGTAATATGACTACAATACAATTAACATGTGGTTAAGTAACCAAATATTGAGCATTATAAGATCCTTTACACCAATAGTGCACTATATAAAAATCGCCCTTTCCCATTGGTCGATCCGCATGGCTCTCCGCTTGCTTGGCTCGCTACGGGGGCTCAAGAAAAGGAAACTAACCAAAACTAACCAGGTGCTAACTCAATCTAACCCAAGACATACCCAAAATCAGGAAAAAAAGATGTTTAGAAACATAATCTTTAAAAAAAAATAAAAAAAAGCAACGAGGTTCGAACCCGCGTTTTCTAGGTGAGACCCAACGATCTAAACCTCTACACCACGAGAGCTCTTGACAGAAACCGATTGCATCACGCAGACATATCGTAATACGAGATGGATCGACCAATAGGAGAGGTCGATTTTTACATAGTGCACTATTTGTGTAAAGGATCTTTAAATGCAAATATTGATAAAGAAAACAATTAACCTCGAAATGCTCCGACCGAGCTATCAAACAGCGTGGACGTGAAAAAGTGAACTCTAATCAAATTATTAGAATAAAATCAATTGAGCTATACTAACACCTTCCTCTGTGAGTAAGACCCATCCATTCCTTTTAATTTTCTCATATATCTATTTGTTTTCTAAATTAAAGACATAACCTAGACTTCCCCAACACGCGGTTGGGGAAATGGGGGAGAATTCTGGGGGGGCCACTGTGCCTCCCCCAATAAATATAATTAACGATACTGAAATGATAAATAATCAATATTCTCAATCAAGTTCAAGTAGTTCTGCAACTAAAAAGCGAATAAATAAATATAAACCTAACAGTTTGGGACCTTTTACTGTTACTGTACAGGGAAAACAGGGACAAAACATTGGTAATTACCATCCTATGGCAATAGCCAGGGATTTGGCCAATCTAAATATAGAACATAAAACGGGGCCCTTGAGAAAGGGTAAAAATAGAGTTACAATAGAATTCAAATCTCCGGAAGCAGCCAATAAGTTCTTAGAAAATGAAATTTTATTGAGTAAGGGCTATGATATATTCATACCTAATATGAATGTCAGCTGCAAGGGTATTGTTAAAGGGATTTATAAAGAGCTCTCTACGGAGGAAATTATTAAAAATACTGAATGCGCAATAAGTATCATGGATGTAATGAGATTTAATAGGAAAGTAATTGTAGATCAAAAGGCGGAATACCATAAAACTGGATCATGTTTGTTCACCTTTGAGGGGAAAATATTGCCTAATTCTTTATTTTTATTTGGATTGGAGTGTCTTGTGGAACCGTATATCATGCGAGTTACTCAGTGTTATGGTTGCTTATTATATGGACATGTGCAATCACAATGTAGAGGTAAGCGTAAATGCCAGAAATGTACAGTTGTTCATGAGGGCAACTGCACAGCCCCAAATAAATGCTATCACTGTAACAGCACAAACCATTTATCTACCAATCAAGATTGTCCTGAATACATAAGACAAAAGCAAATCAGATTTTATATGTCTATGAATGCTATCTCATTTTATGAAGCTGAATTATTAGTTCCTAAGATTAAAAAACAATCATTTGTAAGGTCTACGAAAGATTTTCCGGTGCTGGCAACAAAGGAGCAGGTTACCATTCCAAACTTTACTGCAAGGGAGGATAATGTAGCGCGATTCACACAAAATATGCACAACTACACACAGATGCCATCATACAGCAGAGTTGCAACTAACAAAAGACAGAAAATTAGAACCCCACCTCCACAACCTGAATACAGCAGAGAAGAACACCAAGCTTGCCTAATACAGCCATTGGTAAGATCTAAAACTACACCAATAATTTCAGGTCTATCATCTCCTCTATACATTCCAGAATCTCCTCCGACTCACATCTCACAAAATAATTTTAGGCAACAAAATGTTGGCAATATGCTAGAATTTATGGGATTTGGAGAGGAAGCTCTCCAACTGTCAGAGGCGCAAAGAGAGCTGGTTAAAAAATATATTATGAGTTTAGTTCACCCTAGGGGTGCAAAAGAAAGAGAGGAGGGCTATTTAAGCCCTAGTTGGAGTTAGTATTCAATGAAAATATTAAAATACTTCAATGGAATATTAGAAGTCTTTGTGCCAATAGATCTAATTTACAAATTTTTATTAAAGAGTGTTTGCCTAATATAGTAGCTTTAAGTGAAACATGGTTAAATCCAGGAATCATTGCTAATTACCCTGGTTATATATCTTTTAGAAGGGACCGCCCAGACAGCAAGGGTGGAGTTGCTCTCTTAATCAGGAATAATCTTGATGTTAATGAGTACCATATTGATGATTCATTTCTGGATCAAAATTTGCAGGTTCAGTGTATCAAGATTGTAAAGCACAATATTTATCTTGTAAATTGTTATATCCCCCCAATGTATATATTGATGATAACTCTTGGAGACGTCTTATTGACTCCATTCCTAACCCCAAAATTATTGTAGGAGATATGAATGCAAATCACCCTTTATGGGGGAGCTCTATGTCCAATCGGAATGGAAGGGTTATTGGTAAATCCTTGGAACAACTTCATTTGGTAATATTGAATGACGGAAGTGCAACGAGATTAAGCTCACCGAATTTAAATGTATCTGCGGTCGATCTTTCTTTAACCAGTGTGGCAATAGCGAATAAAATGTCTTGGTCTATCTTGGAGGATTGTGGTAATAGTGACCATTTTCCCATAATAGTGAGCTACAATACAGATGCTTCGTACACTCCTTTGAATTGTAAACAGAAAAGATGCTTCAAAAAAGCCAAATGGGATCAATACCATGATAAAGTTCTGATATCTCTTTCTGAGGTAGATAGTATAAGCTATGAGGAATTCCAAAATGTCATCAACTCAGCAGCAGACCAATCTATCCCTGTATCTAAGCCCCTAAAACACAAATTTAAACCGGCAGTACCATGGTGGGATGATGAATGACCAAATGAACTAAATCGTAGAAGATTCTTTATTAGAAATTTGAAATATAATCCTACCTTGGAAAGGTATCTTCAAACTAAAAAGGTTATTGCTGAAACAAGACGGTTATTTCTTAAAAAAAAACGACTGAGTTTTAAATCATTTTGCTCTACACTTAACAGACACTCTTCTCTGGCAAATGTCTGGAAAGTTATAAGAAAGTTTTCAGGGAATCATAATTCTTCAGGTAAATTCAGCCTTCCTGACACAAATGTTGCTAAGGATATCCTGGGAAACTTGACCTCCTGTCAAATGGATCCTAATTTCAGTTTAGAATACCCTCTAGAACCTCCTCATAATTTCAGTTTGGTGGAGCTAGCAAATGCTATAAATAGTAGAAAGGATTCTGCCACAGGTCTAGATGAAATCTCGTATTCTATGATTAAAAATTTGCCAGATAAAGGAAAAAGATTGTTGCTTAAAATCTATAATGAGTGTTTAGAGAGTGGAATGATTCCTGAGGATAGGAAATCCGTTTTGATACACCCTATTCTGAAGGCTGATAAGGATAAAAATGTGGCTAATAACTATAGACCTATAGCACTTAGTTCATGCCCTGCAAAGGTAATTGAAGTCATGCTGAAGCATCGCATAGAGTGGGAGGTAGAGAATGGAGGCCGGTTGCCTAAAACACAGTATGGATTTAGACTTGGAAAGGGATGCCTAGACTGTTTAGCATTTATCACAACTAAAATTAATTGTGGTTTCTCAAAGGGGGAATTCACGCTGGCGGTTTTTTTGGACATAACTGCTGCATATGATAATGTTAATGTACATGTTTTGTATCAAAAACTTAGAGATTTGGGAATTTCTGTACATGCTTCAAATTTAATCTTCAATATGTATGCTTTCAAGAACATATATGTTCGGGACAAATATCGTAAAATTCATGGACCTCGTCAATCATCCATGGGCCTAACCCAGGGTTCACCTTTAAGTCCTCTTCTTTTTAATATATATACAATAGAGCTACACAATATTCTGCCAAAAGTAATTACGATGCTCCAATACGCGGATGACTTGGTGCTATTGACTACAGGTAGGAACATACATCATCTTATAGGACAAGTAAACGCTTCTATGATAGAGCTACAACAGTGGTTCTTGACCCATAATCTGTCCCTATCTACGCAGAAATCCAAAGCCATTCTTTTTCGCCCTGGACGCACGACAACCAATTTGGATCCAATTATTTATGAAAATACAATCATTCCTTGGGTGAAGGAAGCTAAATACCTTGGTGTGACGATGAATGAGAACCTGAAGTGGAACAAGCAAATTTCTGATGCAAAAGTCAAAGCTAAGAAAGGCATTAATGTCATGAGAGTAGTTAGCCGAGTATGGTGGGGGGCCGACCCTCTAACTTTATTGCACATATATAATGGTATTGTGAGATCTCACATGGAATACTCGTCTCAACTTTTCATGCCAACATCTAAAGCACTATTACTTAATCTTGACCGAGTTCAATATGAGGCACTAAGAGTGATCACGGGATGCATGAAATCAACCCCCACAAATGCGTCGCTTGCCGAGTGTAGTGAAATGTCTCTTGAAATGAGAAGAATATACTTGTCTCAAAAATTTATATTGAAAAACCTCTCAATTAGCAATAACCCAATCTTGGACCTTCTCCAAAAATTGATGGCAGTCATTGATAATGTAGACAACAGATATTGGCGAAGAAAGGAAACCCCTTATTTGGTCCGAGCATATGGGGAACTCCAAGAATATTTGAATATTATTAAAGTCCAGGAATCTCTACCATGTTTCAAATATAACTTTCTCACCCAATTAAAATCGGTTCCCATTTTGAAATTGAATATGTCCAAAGAGAATACTCACAACAATGTCCTATTTTTGGAAAAGGCAAATGTCAACGCAGCCACTTACACATGGATCTTTACGGATGCATCTAAGGACATTAATTCAAACACTGTTGGATATGGGGTCTATTGCCCAGCCCATAATATAAAATTTTCTCAAAGGTTACCAAATGAAACCCAAATTTGCTCAGCTGAGATTATTGCTATTAATAAAGCTCTGATCTTTTGTGTTGAACAGGACATTAGGAAGGCTGTGATATTCACAGATTCTAGCAGTGCAATACAGAAAATTAATAGATCAGGCATATCAACTAAATTAGACCACATTTCTTTTTCTACCAAGCAGATGATCTTAGACTCAAACGCTACCATATTCGACATAAAGCTCTCATGGATTCCCGGACATTCGGGCATTCACGGAAACGAAGTAGCAGATCAGTTAGCGAATATAGGCAGAAATTTGAGAGTTCCTATGGACGTCAGATTAGATAAATTCGATCTAATACCCTGTATTAAAAGAAAAGCTCAGGACAAATGGAGACGAGACTGGAAGGTCTCCACACAAAGTAAGGGCGGATGGTATGCATCAATACAGAGTGACTTTCCTTTGTCACCTTGGTTTAAAGGACTCGCATATGTTGACAGGCGACATATTACTACTATTATAAGGATGAGGACTGGACACTGTCTTTATCCAGCTCATTTATATAGAATAGGCCTCATTAATGACCCAAATTGTGATTGTAATACGGGAGTTGCTGATCTGGAGCATGTTCTTTTTAGTTGTCCCATTTTGGATATGGACTTGTACCAGGAGCTACGGGAGTTGGGAATGGACAGTCCTATGTCTGTCCAGTCTATTTTGTCTAACTTAAACAGTTCTGCTATCAACGCCATTATGAGATTTCTATCTCACAACGGTATTAAGCTATAATAATCCCCATGTTTAATTTCTATTTTTTATTGGCAAACTTCTAAATTCCTTCTTTTATTCCTAGGGTTCTACATCCGAGGCAACATTTCGGGGTGTGTAATGCTCCTCCGTTGCCCGGGAGCGAGAAGAGTCTAAACCTGTGTTGTGCTGTATGTTTACTAACTCCTCTATTATTAAAGTTAAGTTTTATGTAACAGTCAAATCTAAGTAAATAATTAGTGATTTTATAGAGTGTGGACTATGACGTGTGTCAGGAGCCTTTTATTAGGCGGTCCGGAAGAAGAATAAAAACCAGTGTCTGGGTGAATGCATAACAGCGAAGCCCACAACCCAAGCGAACGAACGAACGAATTAACCTCGAAATATTAAAAATTGAGACGTTGGCTGTAGCAAATTGTATTTGCACTTTGCTATTATAAGTTAAACGCATGTAACGGTATTTTTTGTTCTTTATCGTTTCTATGGTGATTTGCATCAAATAATTTAGAACTATTTATATGATTGTTCTAAGTGACTCATACTAAACAAATAATTATTATTATTTCAGAAAATAAATTCCTCCAGATAATAGTTACCCGCAAGTCACACTTTATTGTTAATAATAAGATTAAATACGTTTCTGACATAAACAATTTTACTGAAGCTAAATCCGGTGAAAATTGTCACAAAAAAAATCTATTGAAAATTGATGGCATTAGCAAGGCAGCATTGAAACCAAATTAGTGATTCTCAATATTGGCAATTGTATAATAAAAAAAATATTTACTCCTGCTCTTTGTATTCTCTATGCGCAGTGGCAAAGGCTTGAACTTTAACGGTCCTGTTAACGATCTAGTAAATATTGTACTATCAGTTTTAAAAATACATACAAAAAAATGGAGTGTGTTTAAGACAGAAGTGAAAATTTCAACAATGTGAGAATAATATTATGAAATACAAGTATATTTTGTGTACTACATTTTGAAATTACTTGTCACAACTTCGATGTTTAAATTAAAATTTTGCCTCGAAATATCCCATAAAATCGGCAGAAATCGCTGCTTATCAGTTCAAAAATATCCATATTCTCCGATCATTACTCATTTCTCCATCTTCAAATCGTTTTAAATGAGATATGAGGCAAATAAATCTACTTACTTACCGCACAAAGTATATATGCATTGATATGTTAAAAGTAAAGTATTACCTCGAATAAAATTCTTATACTTACCTCTCAATTTTTGAGTCGATCATTTCAAAATGGAATTTCATTAAAAAATTTTATAAAATTGATATTTTTCGATTTTATGGAAAGAAAATAAGTTGTGACAATTTAAAACCCAGCGGGTTTTGACAAAATTATTGATTGTCCATGGCCATTAAACTTTTGATAATAAATATGTTTCTGCAAAATACTTACTTAGCACATCCTGCTGAGGCAGCCATTTTAATGTATGTACATTTTTTGAAAAAGGGAAAGTATCGTTGCCTTCCTTTTCAAATTTCCAGAGAATTTTGTAAGGAAGTTGGGAAAATGTCTCAATAAAAACTGACTTGGTTCTTTCGGAAAGTTGAGAACTCCTTATACTGCTTCCAAGACTGAAGTAGATTACTCCTTCCTCGGATTGATCTAGAAATTTTTGAATATCCTAAAACCGAATAAATAATGTATTGATTAAATTATTTAAAAAAATTAAGTACTTTTTGGCGTTTAGCTACAGTGTATATATCTTTAATTTTATTATTTAATAAACTTACTGCCGGCAATGCTTTTGGCTGCTCAATATGCAACCCTCCTCCGACGTTAATTGTTTGGGAGCCCAGAGGTCTCACTGTATGAAATACCGGATTCGAATTTATGAAGAACATGCTGATATTCTTTTCCAAGGTGATCAGGGATGGCGTATTTCCTCCAAAACATTTCTTGACCACCATATCCTCTTTATAACGTAGATATTTCGTATACAGTGTCCAGCCGACGTAAAAAACAGTACTGATCAATCTTTCTTTAAAATTGAGCTTTCCAGAAAACCCTAAGTCTAATGCTGGATATAAAACAGGATGCGTAGGATTGCCCATTATTTCATGCGTGTTTATAGTTCCGTCCATAGATACCACGCCTAAAACAAACAAAAATGTCAAACATTATCAATTTACTTCAGTTTCCAGAAATGTTTTAAAACTGACTTTTGCAAAATGTGGCAGGAAAGATTAGAAAATAACGTAAACGGTGGAAAGGGTATCTAAACCTAAATTAAAACACCATTGTAGTGCTACACTTTCTATTTATTGCAGGGGCTAAGAGGCTTTAAGCCCGAGGGGCGGCGCGGGCTGAGCATTAAGTAAGTAGTTATAGTATAAATATACTAAATAGTAATTATTCGATTCGATTGTCGTCGTGCCCGAGACATGAAAATCGTGATTTTAGAGTTAGAATCCCACTTGACATCTTATAAGCTACCGTAAGATATGTAGGCCACCAGCCACCAACAATATAAACTCGTCAATCGTTTGCCCCCTGCCCCGCTCGATCTATCCAGCCATCCTGAGTAATGAGTAATGCTGAACCGGCCAAAAGCTTCCGACCCGATTGCCGATTGATGACGGTGGCTGGCTTTCATGTTCATGCTTTCAACCTGTCTGGCTTGATTGAGCTTGTTATTCATTCAATAAGTACTAGAATAGTAAAACCAACGTCCTTAGTGTTTTAAAATTAAATGAGGGTAGCTGAAATTCGAGTTCATGTATGGGGAACTCGAAAAACGTAAGGGGTATAGTGTCGGTCATATTAAGGCAAAATTGCGCATTTAGGTGCCTAACAGTATGCCGTTTAGAAAGTTTTAAAATTCCGACTATTTATGGAGCTTATTTAAAAACAGATTTCAAATTGGATTGCACTTTTGCGTTGCCACTTTTTCCGCTCTATCCAATGGTGGTATCCAGTTTGGAATCTGACGTTTCTTTTCATGGGATCATCATCAAATTCCATTTTCTAAATTCGAAATTTATTTCCTTTTATCGTTTTCAGATGATAATGGCGTTATTAATATGAATATGTTTCATTTTTTTTAACTATTTTTTTAATTTTTATTTTATTTTTCTTTTCATATTACCTATTTTGCATTGGCGTAATTTTAAATAGTTTGTTACTTTTGAAAATTTTACATTTTATAAAAATATTTTATTTTGTTTTTGTGTTAAGAGGAAAATTAAAACCGTTATTTTTAATAAAAATAAAATATAGTAAAATTAACAGGTTCATTTATTATTTACCCCAAGACAAAATAAATAATTAGTGCAAAACTGAGAATAAAATTAAAAAATAAACATTAAAAACACAATCATATTTATAACGCCAATATCATTTGAAAAACGATAAAAAAAAATTGAGTTCGTGTTTAAAAAAAGAAAGTTAATGATCATACCTTGAAGATAAAACGTCGGATTCCAAACTAGATACCACCCTTGGATAGAGCGAAAAAAGTGCAATGCAAAAGTGCAATTCAATTTGAAATCCGTTTTTAAATAAACTCAGGAAAAAAATGAAACGATTTTTCAATGTTTCGTTTTTTTCCGGATATCTCCATAAATTGTAGGAACTTTAAAACTTTCTAAGCGGCATATCTGTAGGCACCTAAATACGCAATTTAGCCCTAAATTGACCTCTTACGGTTCTCGAGTTACTCCTGCATACCCTGGAATTCGAGCCACCCTGTACAGGAGAAAGTATTACTGCGGAAAGGGGGAATTTCGGTAGGTGGTACTTGACTATTACTAGGTACGTAATCTGTCTAGGACGCCAGAAGAAAAAAATAGAACAAAGGTGTTCTATAAAATTATAGACAATTTACATCGCGACTTAAAAGATAGAGGACCTGCATATTTTGACATTGAATTAAAATTTTCATTTTTGCTAAATCTACAACATTGGAGAAATTTCGCTCTCTATTAGAATTATATCCTAATAATTTACAAGAAGCACTAGGAAATGAGTGCATACAATTCAAGTACTTTCTAAAATCGATCACAACTACTAACCCAAACTATTGCATCAATATCAAATTACACCTTCGTTTCCCAATATAGGATAAATTTTGAGAATCTTCCTGTGCTTAATGATCACAAACGCAACTGGAGAAAGATCATTCTCCATTTTGAAGAAAATGAAAAATTATGAAAGAAATTCCCTAAAGCAAAAAATCTTAATGCGCTTGCTATTTTATGCCTTGACAGTGAACTTTCGGAATTTTGATTCAATAATAATTGATGAATTTGCCAGGCGAAAATCAATATATGGTACTCTATGGATAGCTACTTTTCTTCATTTTGTGTTTTTTGTATGACTGTTTCTAGCTTTTGTTTATATATTTCTAATATCTATTTCTGTTAATTTTGTTTAAATATTTTCATTTAATTAGCTTTTAAGTTTTGGTTGGTTGCATATATGTTTTAAATAGAAAACTATATTATGTAGTTCCATATGTATATTATTTTATTAAACTTAAACGTTAATCATAATTATTTAAAATTGCCTTAATTCCCAGATCTAATTTTTAAATGAGCCTTGACAGGTCGGATTTCTGAATTAATAAAATTTGCACTTAGATTCGAATAGGAGCGGCAGATATTGTTAGCCCCGGGTGGATTTTGGGTTAATCCGTCGTTGTGCCCCTCTGTAATAAGATACAGATTAACATCATTCCAGACTCATCACTAAAGCAAATTAATGTTTTTTTCCCTGTCATGGTTTCACAAAACTGAATTCTTCTGTCAGGATCATTGACGCCAAGTTCTTGCCATCATTTTCCAAGTTGTCTAATTAAAAGTCATTTTCCAAGTTGTCTAATTAAAAGTTATCCAGGCACGACAGCGGCTGATAATCGGTTGAACGCCCTATCAATAATCTCTATTACAAATACGTTACACAATTGTAGCGATTAAAGTCAGAAAAGTAGGCATTTAATAAATAAGTTTTACTACTTTACAACATTTGCTCTTTATTTAAATATTTAACGTACTTCACATGTATTTGATATGTGATGCTATTAACTTTCATTTACAAAAATAATTAAGGAAAGGCCGCAAATTACATTTATTGTACCGGGTGACCAACTAAGACTGGCACTCGGCTATATATCGATAAGTAATTGTCGTAAAGACTTACGGTAAAAAAGAATTATAAGTAAAGAGGCCAAGAGAAAATGTTGGAAATTATTTTTAAGTTTCCAAAATGGCCGCAAGGGGTCGTAATAGCCATCTTAAATTTTAAAACCCGTTTTCTGGAAAAAATTTTTAAATTAAAGATAGTAGAATGCATTGCCATTTTAGGGCCGAGATAAATTCGATTATTTTTTGTTAAACACTTTTTGCTCTATCTCTTAAAGGAAAGTGGGGGCGGGGTGTTCGAATATTTTTGGAAATACATGTCAATAACTTCAAAACGGCTGAGCGGATCTTAATAAGCTTGGAGTCGTTGAAACAGGCTTTTCTTAGGCTATCAGCCGTGCCTTGAGTGGGGTAATTGCGATTTCTTACCTAGCCGCTAGAGGGCGTTTTCTCACATAAAGCAGATTTTCTCAAAAAATAATTTAAATACAACGATACCACTTTTTTAAACAGAATACACCCAAATGAAAGCCTAATACGTCGGTGAAAACCCCATCTCGATATCTCTTACCTAACCTAAAATATATCTAAGTAAAAGAAATCAAAACTCGAAAAAAAACGGATTTTGGGATAGTTTTTCGGTAGACCTGTTGCTATTAAATCCTAATTATCATTATTTCATCACAATATATATTATTTTACTGCTGAAATACCAACATAATATTTAAAATCTCAATAACAATTAATATTCATTCAATATGAATATGGATTGCCATTGTGTCCACACAAAATTCGAACTTATTGAAGTATGCTTTAGAAAACTAAATCGCCAAAATTATAATGGCGATACCCAAATGTTTTATATTAAGATTGCAGCTATTTATAGAGTATGAGCTATTTTTGGGACTTTATTTGGAAACGATATGAATTTTTCACCTGTAGATGTGTTTATAAATAATAAATATTTTAATTAAAAACAAATTTGCAATAATAAAATAATATTATCAATAATAACAAATATTAGATTTCGTTCTGCAAACAAAAAGTATCAGGAGATGTTATGTGTAAGAATTAAAATGCAGATATTTTCGATATCTGTTCCTGTTCCTGTTTGTTCAATCCCTCTTTCGGGGAACCAATGGCGGCTCTGCTTCTAGATAATACGCCAGCACCGCCCTTCGTCCGGCGCTTAGGGAGAGGTAGAGCTACCCTTCTACATCCGTTACACGTTATTCCGCTTTGAAGGGCCGTATTCGGTGCGAACCTCCATCATGACGGGCCTGTGCCCCTGGTGATTTCCGACTTGTACGTAAATATAAGCAAATGAATTGCACGACCGAGTTCCTATGAAAGGGGGCTTCGCACACTGTAGGTATAACTACTTTCTATCAGAGACTCCAAATGCCCGCAGAATAAACCCTAGACCGCCCACAGGCCACGCTACCGCGAACGGAAATAACCCTGGAGTCCTAGTGGGAATCACCCTCCAATACGCGACCCACCCCTTGCACTGTCCAGCCGGCAAGACTTTCCGGACTCCCGCCGCGGGATTGAACACGTTTTCTAAGCAAAATGGCTTCCACTACCCGATATCTGTTAATCAGTCAAAATACGAAGAAAATCTTAAATCTACAGTTTTGTTATGCCTATTGCACCCTCTAGCGGACATTTTGGAAACTCAAAAACAATTTCTAGGGTTTTCCCTTAAGCGTTTTTACCCAAAGCTCTATGATAACTAGTTTTTGAGATATAGCCGGCCATTCTTAGTTGGCCACCCGATATGAGATATTTTGGTGGCCTTATTTAAAATATGAATTTTTTACCCGTAGAAGTTTCGTGCTTATTTTCAATGCAACCATAATATAACTGTTGCCGCTAGCCTATTTGGTTTCTTCAAAAAAGTTCGAATTTTGTGTGGACAGAAGGACAATATTCACTCATATTGACTGCAAATTAATTTGTATTGAAATTTTATGTATAATGTTGGTATTTCAGTAGTAAATTATTATATTTTGCGGTAAAATAAGGATAATTAAGATTTAATAGCAATGAGTCTTCCGAAAAATGCGGGAAATATCGACATGCGGTTTTCACTGACGTATTAGGGTCTCATTCGAATGTCTTTTGTTTAAAAAAAAGGAGTATCGATGTATTTAAATTTTTTGAGAAAATCTGATTTATTTCCGGTTATGTCAGAAAACGCCCTCTAGCGGTGTGTTAAGAAATCGGAATCAGCCCACTCAAGGCTCAGTTGATAGCGTAGGGAAGCCCTCCCCCTACGACTCCAAGCTTATTAAGATCCGTTCAGCCATTTTGAAGTTATTGACATTTTCTTCCGAAAATGTTCGAACACCTCCCACCACTTTCCCTTAAGAGATAGAGCAAAAAGTGTTTTAAAAAAAAATAATATGGGCCCTAAAATGGTAATGCATTCTACTATCTTTAATTTAAGAAAATTTCCGAAAAAAACGGGTTTAAAAATTTAAGATGGCTATTACGCCCCCTGGCGGCCATTTTGGAAACTTAAAAATAATTTCCAAAATTTTTCTTGGCCGCTTTTCTCATAATTTGTTTTACCGTAAGTCTTTACGACAATTACTTTTCGAGATATAGCCGAGTGCCATTCTTAGTTGGTCACCCGGTACTTACAACGCTTCTTTAATTTGCTTAAAAAATATGATATATTGCTAAAAATCTCTATTAAGCGCTAGAATATTATGTTTCCAATAAACTACTCTAATATCTACATGATCCTTTGCTGATTTATAAACTACAGATTTTTTTAATGCCGTTATTTATTTTCTATTAGGATGTTTTAGCTAAAAACGTGTAGAAATTCAATTTACCTTTCAATATTTTATGGACAGTAGCAGTGAAACATCCACAAAAATAAGAAATAAAAATCCGTGATACAAATTAAAATCAATCGGATAGTGTTCGACATATAAAAAAAATAATATTTACTAGCAGTACAATGTTGAATTCTAGTTAAAATAGCAGCAGCAACTTACCTATTAGTGGACAATTGTATTTATATGCAAATGCAGCTCCTACAGTCAGATAAAACTCGGTGATTACCAAATCAAAATGTTGCTCACCATTAACTAAATCTTTCACTTTCGGGTGATTCAGTTCTACACCTGAAATTTCTACCATCAAACTGAAAATGCCATGAACGTTTTTCAAACTTTGTTCCCCAGAACTAAGTATTTCAAAGTAATTCTTTTCTTCTAACACTTCATATATTACACTTAGGTCAATTTGCGTGATATTTTCATGGGGTTCTATGGGATTTAGGGTTAATAAAGTTATTTGATGTCCTCTATTTGCCAGTTCTTTCCATAATAATCTATAGGCTGTTTGATGACTGTAAAACGGCAGTGGAACATACACCAAAATTTTTGCAGCACCACATTCTTGAAACAAAGTGATGGTCAGATGGCAAATTAACAAAATTCCGAACCATGGCTTCATCTTGATAGTCAAGCGTACTAGAATAGATTTTGTGGTCTGTCTCGATAATAAAAAATTTTACTTATATTAAATAAAAACCAAAACCGATGTTTTTCCTTGCGCACTTGGTAGACATATAAATACACAGATAAGATTATGTTAAATTGTAAATGGTAATCTGCTTTCATTAGTAGATAGTCTAGCCTAAATATCAACTAACGGCATTTTAATTGAATGCACTGTTTATCAAAAGTTTACGAGTAAACAGCTAAAAGAATAATAATAATATTTATTTTGCTTATCCCATAATGTGTAAGTATAGAATAGGAGATTTAGGTCGTCTTAAATTACATACCGGGTGGTGCATCATCACATTGTCCATAGAAAATTCCCCGTAAATATTGATATGGCCAAATATTCGCTCGCCTATTTATTTTGCAATAAAATCGTATAAAACTCTTTTGCAGGCATCAATTAGATAAGCGCATTTTCTAACAAGCCAATTATAGGTTATGCATTTGGAAAAAAAAAACGGTGTGTGCTTAGGCCCTCCGTCCACCGGCGCAACGCAACTGCAACCCTAATTGTCTTAGGTCTTTCGCACACGGGGCTATTGCTTTGCAACAGGAGTTATGCAACTGGTTTGAAACGCGATTATGGTTACAACGGAGTTGTTGTTGTCTGTTTATGGAAGCAACTGAATTTAGACTGAAATGAGATCAGTTTGGAACGACAAATATGCCAGGGAAGATCTAAAGCTGGTTATCAAAATAAAAATTATGGATAGCAGTAGCGATGAAGCAGACGCTGTGGTTTATAGGCAATACAGAAGATTGCGAAAAACTCGCAGGATGTACTAAGTCCTTATATAGAAAAAAATATTAAGGGCAGGCTGTTTGTAACTGCCGCTGAGTTGAAAGAATGAGATGCTAAATTCATATCACCTTATTGAATGTCGAAACGAAAGAGTAGACAGCCAAAGGCTTGTACAACTAGACAACTTAAGTTGCGGCATGACCAACACGTGTACAGTGCGCCACCTGATTACGCTGACCGGATTGCAACCAGTTGTATCCCAGTCGAGCCCATGTGTTAGGATTTTCGACAGAAGTGAAAACTATCATTATTCGAATGAATATATTACTTGCACCACATATATGGGTTGTCCTCTTCTGCATACTTCAAAAACAAATACCTTTCAAATCATACCAGATAATTGTGGTATCATCGGCGAAGATGGCGAACTTCCTCGCTATCGAAAAGTTTGAAAGATGATAATGATGATATAAATGATATAAATTTGGAACAGAAATGGCCCCAATTTAGAGCCCTGGGGAACGCCGACCCTAGCGACTGCTATCAAACACGACCGTCTGAACACGATCAGACAAATACGATCGAAACCATTCCAAAACCATGCCGTATATATCTCTAGTCTCAACAAGAGCACTCTGTGATCCTCGCAATCAAATGTCTTGAACAGATCAAGGAATACCGTTGCAGCAACCTCCCCATAGTTTAGCCCAATGGACAGAATGTTTGAGAAAGTCCAAAATGGCATCGTTTATATCCATCAGCTATTGGAAGCTAAGCTGTTGCCTGCTCATAAATATCATCATGTCTCCCCATAACAGAACCCATCCTCACTTTAACTAGTTTCTTGACCGCTCCAGCCATCGTAGGCAATAGGACAAAAGTTTGAGGGACTGTCATACCCGCGCTCTGTTGTTGAGGAGCGTATTTTTATGACAGTGGCACACACACTAAAGGGAGATCCTATGGCATTCGACGAGCGGTGTGTGTTGTTTGACATGGTTAATGTCAACTATTCAAGATAGTTGTAGGTTATAATTAGGGGAAACAGATGCCCTGAGAGTAAGTTCCAGAGTAATGCAGTGCGCCAAACAAAGGAGTCCTTATAAAGCGACGTTCTAGGTGTTTCAAGTTGTACAGCGAACGGGTGAACACTTGCCGTCTGTCGCGACTGTCTGACAGGCGTTGCTGGGGGCGGGATAATTCAGGCCAAATCCTGGGAATATCTGCCGTGAAAATATCTGTAAAACATGGATATCTCGGTCACATGTCTATGGTGTTCGAGACTATTCAGATCAGGCCATCTCCTGATCGCCGCGCCGGCGCCGCGCCGCTTCGACGAGACACACAGCTCTCTTCTAAGTGGAATCCAGCAGTTTCAAGGTCTGCTTAGGTGCGGCACCCCAGACGCGTGAGCAATATGTTAAGCGGGGTCTTATTTGCGCTTTGTAGAGCAGAGCAGCTGCTGCGGTGTATACAGTTTTTTGGTTCGAAAGAGCGCACCAAGCTTCTTCGTGGGTGATTTTGCGACGTAAGAAACGTGGTCATGCTAGGATACATTGCTGTTGACCGAGACACCCAGCAGTCTGATGGACGAGTGTGAAGGAATGGTCGATCCTGCCATAATGATGTCATGATTTTTGTCGCCCCAAGTTCGAACTTTCGCCACATTTTGATTGATTGTTGTAATCTGCTCCTGTCTGCGATGATATGTCTCAGTCGCTGATAAAGGTTTTTCTTATCTAAATTGAGAGACAAGTGTACTGTCATCTGCAAAACTGTAAACGGGATTATTGGTTTCCGTCAGCAGATCATTAATATAAAAGAGGAACAGGTTTAGTGCAAGTATTGGGCCCTGCATTAATGGTGAAGGTGTCTAAGATGTGTCCATCAACTGATCTTCCATAATAGCTCATTAAGCCAATAAAAGAATACATCCACTATTTGTGGCACCTTATGAATTCCATGAGCATCAATAAGATAACCGCAATATTCAATATATTCTACAAAGGAAGCGGATATTGTAAAATATTTTCCATCTCTCGCTGAAAGTTATACCAAACATCAAACGAGTTGGTTGATATTATAATCCTTTACTCTTATTTAGAGTACCTACGTGTGTGTGTCGATCTTCTGGCCTAACCTCCATGTGTAGGTAAGCCTGATTAAGATCAATTTTGGTAAACTTTTTATCACCAGTCATTAAAGCGAAAAGTTCATCAATAGTAGGTAATTAATGGCTATGGAAAGAATAAAAAACTTTTTTGGGCTAGAAATCAGTGTTTTTATACATGTTCCTTGAAACGTCCATTTTCCCCACATTTTCGAAATAAAGAAGCATTTAGAGCGATTTTCTACTAGAAATCCTCTATGGAACTGTCGTATTGTTTAATTTTTTCAAAGAGAAATAAGATACGTATTTAAATTTTTCCACAGTTATCATTTTATTAAAGCGAAATACTAGCAAATCACAAATTTAACGTAATAACTATCAAGCGGAATATTAAATAGCCAAAAACAACTGTCGGCAACCCCCAGGTGTTGCTTGAAAACATGAAGAAATTTAAGAATGAAACAATATTGTCATTTGGCGGCAGTTGTACGCCGCCGACCTGACCCGTATGAGCGTTAAGTAGCCAAACGTAGACAGCTTTGAGAGTTACATGCTTTTCCGTAGACTGCTCAGACTAATTCACTACTAAAATAGTAGGAAAAAAATCTGCTGAGCGCGCCAATAATAGTATATTATTTTATACGGAGGAAAAGTGATACTTTTCATGGCGCGCTCGTGTTTAACAGCCGAACGGAGTGAGGCTTTTAATAGAGAGCAAGCCATGAAAAGTAACTTTTCCTCCAAATAAAATATGCTGTTTTTTCTTCAAATGTCGACAAATTAATGTAAAAACATCTCTTTTTAATAGTAATAATTAATAATTATTAAAGATATGTGAGGTCGCAAGGCGGCTTAGACCGGTGTCGGTGAATAGGCACAGGTTGTTGCTATAGTAATGTAACATAAAGCTGTCAGTGGACACTGTCAAAAATAATTATTTTTTTAAAATTGCATCTCCGATTGCGTTTTAATTCCCTATTGATAAGCAGTTATTGAGTAAGTTCGATTAAATAATAACCAATTTGTTCCTAAATTAGTGATTTTTAGAAATGCAGTGCACAAATTGAGTGATAAATACAAGTTTTAGTTTAATAATTCTTGAGTTTTTGACGCTTGTTTTATTGTTTGTTTGTTTCTATGTTGCTATGGTAACACTTTTACCTCCGCCGGCGGAAAAGTGAAAGGTAAAGCTCCGGCGGAGGAAAAATGAAACTTCACGGCCGCCTACACAGTCGAGTAATGACGGATTTACTGACGTTTGAAGAAAATAGTATATTATTTTATATGGAGGAAAAGTGATACTTTTCATGGCGCGCTCGTGTTTAACAGCCGAACGGAGTGAGGCTGGTAATAAAGAGCAAGCCATGAAAAGTAACTTTTCCTCCAAATAAAATATGCTGTTTTTTCTTCAAATGTCGACAAATTAATGCAAAAACATCTCTTTTTAATAGTAATAATATATAATTATTATTAAAGATAAGTGGGTTCGCAAGGCGGCTTAGACCACGGTCGTAGGTGGCCTTGCTTAGACCGGTGTCGGTGAATATAATGTAACATAAAGCTGTCAGTGGACACTGTCAACAATAATTATTTTTTTTAAATAGCGTCTCCGATTGCGTTTTAATTCCATATTGATAAGCAGTTATTGAGTAAGTTCGATTAAATAATAATTAATTTGTTCCTAAATTAGTGATTTTTAGAAATGCAGTCACAAATTGAGTGATAAATACAAATTGGAGTTTAATAAATCTTGAGTTGTTGACGCTTATTTTGTTGTCTGTTTGTATTGTATCTATGTTGCTATGACAACACTTTTACCTCCGCCGGCGGAAAAGTGAAAAGTAAAGCTCCGGCGGAGGAAAAACGAAACTTAGAGCGGCGTCGGTGAATAGGCACAGGTTGTTGCTATAGTAATGTCACATAAAGCTGTCAGTGGACACTGTCAACAATAGTATATTATTTTATATGGAGGAAAAGTGATACTTTTCATGGCGCGCTCGTGTTTAACAGCCGAACGGAGTGAGGCTGGTAATAGAGAGCAAGCCATGAACTTAGCTGCCCTGTATAAAAATTTTAACGGAAACCATAGAGTCACCCAAAATAAATATGATCGAATGCATAAATATAATTAAAGTAACTACCTAAAATATCAATTCAGTTACTAATAATAGCAAAAGTTTAGATGATTTAATTCAGGGTGCCATTCAGTTTGCAGAGAATATAGGCATAGATGCAAGAACCGATTTTGCAAGGCATCACCGTCGAAGACTTTTACCAAAGGCAATTGACGAAAATAATGAAACTGCTGTTAAACTGGATTTGCACACATTTTATAGAAAAGAGTTAGATATTTTGGACACTTTAAGTTCCGCGTTAAGTGAGAATTTTCAAAATATTGAAATTGACTTATGAAATATTTAAGTTTCCACTTGACAAGAAAAATATTTCCTTAGAAGACTAGGAAAAGATGGTTAAGATGTTTCCTCCGGGATCTCAAAAACCTGATATATATTTATTACAGAGTGCAATGGAAGTACTATTTGATTTAAGCCCTCAAGCTTTCAGTTTTCCCCAAATTTTAATGCAGGCAAAAAACCTAAAAGTTACTTTACCAGAAGCATTTCGCCTTTGTCTTTTCATTTTGACAATACCATATGGTGTTTCTACAAATGAAAGGAGTTTTAGCCAACTGAAATGAATCAAAAGCGCTCTAAGAACATTGATGTCTGACGAAAAGCTGGATAATTCAATGTTGTTAAGGTGTGAAGGAGATGTAGCAAAAAATGTTTGATTAACTAATGTTATAAAATCTTGGTATCTTCTTAAAAAAAAAGCCGTATTTGTTTATAAGTATGTTTTTAATATTAGGTAGGTACCATTGCGAGCAAAAAAAAACTGGTACAAAGAAATTTATTATAATCTTCTCCTCGACTATTACATAATATAATAAGGTGTACTATGAAAATTAATTGTAAACACCTGAGCTTAAACACCAAATACCTGAATACCTGTAACACTCATACACCAGCCAGAAATGTTGTGTTTCTTGGCATTTATTTGTCAATATTTGCTTAGGTTTTCCTGATAGTATAGGAGCAATATATTTTCAAATTATTTCTTGTACCAATGTTTTTGCGCGCAATGGTACTTTATGTTTTTGTTTTATTTATTAAACATATTTATTTGTATTATACCGCATTTATATTTTTGTTTTTAATAAAATGTATTAAATAATAAAACGTCTCATCGTATGTTGTTAGCAATCATGAGTTACTCTTACTTACTCTTACTCTTACTAAAAAAATAAGAAACCCATATCATCCATATCATCAAAATTTAATGAGATTTCAAAAAATGTTTATATCAATGTATAGAAACTGAGGCGTGACATTAGTCCCTTTCGAACACAAATTCTGGCCATGGTCTTTTAAATAAGACTTGGGAAATATGAGACTGAGCTCCCCCCCCAAAAAAAAAGTCTAGCGACACCACTGACTATTCTGCTATTAAGGTTTTTTTTATGCACCAATCTATATAAATTTTATCTATTGTTACCTTATTTGCATTCAATTTTCTATTTAAATCTTGAACTTGAACTAATAGCAGTACCATTCGGTCAGGAATGAATTTAAGAATTTCAAAATTTCAAAGTAATTGTTATGGTCCATAGCTTAGTAATATTACGGTGAAAATCAGAATGTCCGTTCTCGCTTCATTGTGCCTTCCTGAACGGGAAAAGCAGGCCACACACGTGCATGCCTTAAACAAAAGTAAATATTAAGTATTGAATAAGTTTTAAGAGCTTGGACTCCAAGTGTTCCAAGAATTAGCTTGTTGACAGTAGCTTCAACTCGCTTGAGATTTGCACTATTTATGCATTAATTTGATAAAATATACTTGATGAGAATATGTGCACTCACAATGTTCGTTTGCGCTTCATTGTGGTGGTTCACCCATCACCCATGTGATTTAGGCAATTTTTTTCTACTTTAGTGCCTTCCTGTAAGGGAAAAATCGAGCCATACAGGTGCATCTCTTAAGCAAGTAGTATTGTATAAGTTTTAAGAGTTTGGACTCCAATAACCTTGTTTCAAGAATTGCCTTGTCGATAGTAAAATCAACTCGCTTGAAATCTGCACTATTGTTTCAATAATTTTATAAAATATACTTGATGAGAATATGTCGACACTCACAATGTTCATTCTCGCTTCATTGTGGTGGTTCAGTCATGTGGTGTGGCCAATTTTTTTCGTCTCTAGTGCCTTCCTGAAAGGAAAAAGCGGGCCACATACGTGCATATTTTAAACAAAGGTAAATATCTAGTATTGAATAAGTTTTTAGAGCTTGGACTCCAATCTTGTTTCAAGAATTGAGATTTACACTATTGATTCATTAATTTTATAAAATATACTTGATGAGAATATGTGGACAATTTGATGGCTCCAGTGCATTCCATATCTTTTCCTTGGAGCAATTAGATATTCTTGATTTAATTCTTAGATGGGATCTTGGTGCTGGTTACGGCTACGGTCCTACTATTTGGAAAAAGAAATATAAAAGAAAAGACCGGATATTCGAAAAAAAAATTAAAACAATAATACAAAACGCTATTTTTATCAACATCTCCCTAAAAGCGCTTAGACTTCTTCCATTAATTTTAGTGCCTTCCTGTAAGGGGAAAATCGAGCCATACAGGTGCATCTCTTAAGCAAGTAGCATTGTATAAGTTTTAAGAGTTTGGACTCCGGCAGGAGCGCACCAGTTCGTCGTACAACTAGAAACACCTAGAACATCGCTTTACCAGAACTCCTTTGTCTGGCGCACTGCATCACTGTGGAACTCACTTCCAGGACATCTGTTCCCCACTAATTACAACCTACAAATATGCAAGAACCGTGTCAATGAACATCTTCGCACACACACCGCTCGTCGAGCGCCATAGGATCTCCCTTAAGTGTGTGTGCCACTGCCATAAAAAAAATAACCTTGTTTCAAGAATTGCCTTGTCGATAGTAAAATCAACTCCCTTGAAATTTGCACTATTGATTCAATAATTTTATAAAATATACTTGCTGAGAATATGTCGACACTCACAATGTTCATTCTCGCTTCATTGTGGTGGTTCAGCCATGTGGTGTGGCCAATTTTTTTCGTCTCTAGTGCCTTCCTGAAAGGAAAAAGCGGGCCACATACGTTCATATTTTAAACAAAAGTAAATATCTAGTATTTAATAAGTTTTTAGAGCTTGGACTCCAATCTTGTTTCAAGAATTGGCTTATCGATAGTGGCGTCATCTCGATTGAGATTTAGAGATTTACACTATTGATTCATTAATTTTATAAAATATACTTGATAAGAATATGTGCACAATTTAATGGCTCCAGTGCATTCCATATCTTTTCCTTGGAGCAATTTAGATATTCTTGATTTAATTCTTAGATGGGATCTTGGTGCTGGTTACGGCTACGGTCCTACTATTTGGGAAAATAAATATAAAAGAAAAGACCGGATATTCGAAAAAAAATTAAAACAGTAATACAAAACGCTATTTTTATCAACATCTCCCTAAAAGAGCTTAGACTTCTTGCATTAATTTGTTTAAAATCATAATTACAGGATTCAGGGTTAATGCAGAAATTTAAAAACCTCACAGGATACCATTTTTATGAAATATTCAGAATATGCGTAATATTCTGGCATATTTAATTCTTACTACACGCTTTGAAACTGAAACCAATTACTGCTTTCATTATACCGTCAATTAAAATATTACATTTGAACTATTCTCTAGAAATAAAACTGTGCACATTGCCTTAATAGTTTCAGAAATAAATAGAGACATAAGTATATTTTTTTTATGTCAATGCCTCAAAAGCAGTAAAGTATTAAAAATTTCAAAAGTTTTTCGTTTTAGACTTCAAAAAAGAAATGATATAAAGTGTGGTTCATTTGGTATAATAACAGCAATTCATGGTCCTTAGATATAGACTGGATATTTAGCACAGATCTAATAAAATATGCATGAGGCTTTGAGACATCCGACCATGAGCTCTCTGACAAAACTGAATTCATCACATCAACACTATGACACTCATCAGTGCTGCCAAACATATTACCATTTAATACCATTGTATTTATAATCAACCATTTAAAAAAATGTATGAGCTATTTGTTGATGTTTTTAATAGATAGATTGTTTCCTTATAAAAAAATTTAAATAAAAAAAATGCCCTTGGTAACTAAAGGGCTACAGGTATCAGTTAAAAACTGGAGATTTTTGTGTGAAACTAGAAAACAATATTTTGATGATCTTCTCTTGAACAATGTCTTGAGTAGAGGCGCCTATATAGACACCTACTAAAACGAGCAACAGATATGTATTATTATTGAAAAATAAATCTCGAAATAAGAGTAAAGCTTTTTGGAAAATAATAAATAACTTAAGAGGTAAAGAAAAAAAACTGAGGATGAATCCAACCCAATAAATGGGTTTTACTGATCTGTTGCAGAAAAAGTAACCTCTGGTCTAAACCAGTCAAGTGATTCTCTCTAAGGAATAAAAATTCGTCAGGCTTGGATGGTATGTCAGTCAAAGTTCTGGAAAGTATTCCTGATTGTGTCCTGCAGATTTTGGTACACATTATAAACTAATCATTTCAATTGGGTGTGATTCTGGACTGCTTAAAAACGGATCTGGTTATATTTATTAACAAAGGTGAAGATGCAGGTGATCCATCCAATTTCCGTCCAATCTCCTTCTACTGTCTATGCTCTCAAAGGTTATTGAAAAACTTGTGAAAATACGAATAGTGGAACAGCTTCCCCAATTTAACATCTTAAGTGAGGTGTAATTTGGGTTCCAAAAATCAAAGCGCGCTGACCATGCTATATTTCCTTCTTTGAGTGTGTCAAAATGTGGTGTGTCTCCAGCTCTCTCGGTTTTAATATTAAAAGAACAACTTAATGTCTTTCAAATTTCCATTAGCTTCTATCTCTTCGCATGATCAGACGATTGAGAGCATCACTCATGTTATATTCTTAGGCCTCATTCTGGATGCGAAATTAAAATTTCAGGGCCATATTTGCGCTTTAAATTCAAAATTAGCATCTGCTTACTATGCTCTGCAGAAAATATAAATTTTGCCACTGAAAGGTCTTGCCAATAAAAAATTACCATTCTATTGTTCTTAATAGTCTCTGCCTGCTAATACTTATACCGTTGTTTAAAAGACAATGCTTATACTATACTCATCAAGAGTATCGTATAGAGACACATTTTGTGAAATTATGGATTTTAGGCTTATTATTTAAAATACATATCATGTATTATATATTTTTATAAAGCTTATAATATTTCCAATCAAACGAAGGAAAAATATACAGGGTGTTCTATTTAAAAAAAACATAAGTTTGATTTATAGCTAAAAATTGACAGCTCACAGCAAAAATCTGATCACGCCACTGGATTCTACGTCAAAAACTGTATAAAAGCAATTTTTATGCTTTGCGATATGTTAAAAGACAACGGAGATACGAGGGGGGTCCCAAAATGCATTATTTTCAATTTCGCCCTGTATCTCAGAAACGAAGCGGGCTATGAAAATTTTGTTTATACCATCGTTCTTTTCACAAAAAAGTAGCACAGTATTGCGAAAACCGCAACTCTCTATCTTTACTCGTAAGTGAGATACCCCGTAATATCATCGAAAATGGGACACCCTGTACATCAATTGAATCACTGGTTCATAGTAAAGAAAGCAGTCTGTCAAATTTTTAATATCTGCTATATTTTAAGAGATACAGATTTTTTTGAAAACCTTGCTTTTTCAACTTTTTGGTAGTTAGACCACACTGTGCGCTGTATCGTGCAAATTTTGTAAGTGATTATTATACCTTACGAGAAGCTTGTTTATTCAGTAAAAAAATTGTACCTAAATGTTGTGATGTGCAGTGGCGTACTTATAACCACTATATGTCTATGGTTTATGAGTATCTCACAATTTTTCAGGATTGTTTTGTATTGGAAAGTACTCGCTCGCAAAATCAAACACATCAAACTAGTGATATTTAATTTTAAGGGTTTTCAAAATAAGTTTAATTTTAGGAATAGGGCTGTATTAGAAATAAATAAATAAAATTTTTCCAAAAATTAAATTAAAAAATTATATTTAAAAAAAAATTTTAGACACACTGTAAAACACGTGTACAGGGTGTCCCAAATTCGAGCCTCATCATTGGGATCTCCGAAACTAGAAGAGATACGAGGTCGGTTAAATGGAGGCAAAGTTGCGCAATTTGATGCTGATCAAAATGCCGCCTTACAAGTTTGAAAATTCCGAATACTTCCGAAGATTTCTGGAAAAAAACCGAATATTTACGATTTCATTTTAATTTTTTATGACTCTATTTAAATAGATATAAAAAAATAAATTTCACATTTTCATTGCTACTTTTTCTGTTCTTCAAGATGGTGTTATCAGATTTTCCAGCCGACGTTTCGTCTTTGAGCTGCCATCATCAACTTTGTTTTTTTAAATACGGCCCTGGATTTTTTATTACTGATTTTAAGAGCTTCTAAGGTCCCAAAACCAATGACATATTGCAGTTATTCGAAAAATTCATATTAGTGACATTTCCCATAAGAACTCATGTGTTAGAGAGAGACAGAAAATAGATTTTTAATAGCATTAAAAGCAAAAACCTTTTTTTACGCATTAACGTTTTGAATAAAGAAAGCTTCAAAAATAACATTAGAAGTGGTTAATAAATAATCTAATTATTAAAGTGTCAACCCTCAAACCATAGGCTATAGGCTAAATTTTTAGCAATTTACCCAAGTAAATAGTTGTGTGGAATTGATTTGGAACAAATAATAAATTTCACATTCTCATTGTTGTATAGCACTTTTTCGAAAAAATCATTTTAATGATTTCCTGGTAAGATCTCACCAAATATCTGTTTTCTGTCTCTCTCTAACACATGAGTTCTTATGAAAAATGCAATTAATATGAATATTTCGATTAAGTGCGATACATCATTGTATCTGGGACCTCAAGAGCTCTTAGAGTCCGTAATAAAAAATCCAGGGCCGTATTTAAAAAAACAAAGTTGATGATGGTAGCTCAAAGACGAAACGTCGGTCTGAAAATCTGATAACACCATCTTGTAGAAAAGAAAAAGTAACAATGAGAAAGTTTTTTCTTCAAATTTATTTTGTTATATCTATTCAAATAAAGTCTAAAAAAAATAAAAATGAAATCGGGAATATTCGGTTTTTTCCAAAAATCTTCGGAAGCGTTCGGAATTTTTAAACCTGTAAGGTGGCATTTTAATCAGCATCAAATTGCGCAACTTTGCCTCCATTTAACCGATCTCGTATCTCTTCTAGTTCCCGAGATCCCAATGATGAGGCTCGAATTTGGGACACCCTGTACACACAAGTAAAATATACATGTAGATACAGTGCAATATTAAAAAATAAAAAAATAAGGATAAAACTTGCTTAATCTAGAGGCGAGTACTTTCCAATACAAAACAATCGGGAAAAATTGTGAGATACTTATAAACCATAGTATAAGTGATTATAAGTACGCCACTGCACATCACAACATTTAGGTACAATTTTTTTACTGAACATAAAATGCTTTTCGTAAGGTATAATGATAATAGCTTATAAAATCTGCACGATACAACGCACAGTGGGGTCTAGCTACCAAAAAGTTGAAAAAATCAAAGTTTTACAAAAAAATCAATATTTCTTAAAATATAGCTGATATTAAAAATTTGAAAAAGTACTTTCTTTGCTATGGACCAGTGATTCAATTGACGTACAGTGACAAAATTTAAAAAAATTATTGTGCTATTGAAATTGGAGCAAAAATCATCGTCTTCTTTCACACCCTGTATATAATATTTTTTGAAAGCTTAAAAAAATCCAGCATTGGAAAGTTCATCCTAAGGGATAAGTCTATTAATCATTAAAAACCGTAGGTCGATATCATGTCTGGTTAAGAAAATATTTAGTTTTAAATTTAGGCGAAATTTTCCTTGCTCGAAAGCAAATGGCCAGCAGTTTAGTTCCTTAATCGAGATATTTACAACAAGTGGTTTTGTCACTTGAGAGTGTCTTCAAGAAAATAGTATATTATTTGATATGGAGGAAAAGTGATACTTTTCATGACGCGCTCGTGTTTAACAGCCGAACGGAGTGAGGCTGGTAATAGAGAGCAAGCCAAGAAAAGTAACTTTTCCTCCAAACAAAATATGCTGTTTTTTCTTCAAATGTCGACAAATTAATGCAAAAACATCTCTTTTTATCCGATCGGACGAAAAACGACACCTTTCCGCAAAAGTCATGATTCCAGTATATTGTATTCGTTGCTTGGCAACATGCAATAACTGTACAAGAATCGAAAATAACAGTCCGGGAATATAACATTCCCGTCCTAGGCCGGGAATGTAACATTTCTGTCATATTCAAACGCCTTGTTTGTCAGATCTGACGTCTATCAAAAGTAACATTTAGCTGTAGTTTTCGTAGCTACGTAATAAACTTCAAGCTCGCTCGATTCAAAACTTGATATTACGTTGAGTTTAAAACACCGTTTTTATTTACAGTAATATTTGGCTCTATTTATATAACTACGTATTCTAATTAATTTCGATCGGATAAAAAATAGTATGTGCAACTCGTAGGAAAAGCACATTCCTGGACTCCTGTGTTGCTGGCCTCGGCTGCGCCTCGTCCAGCAACTACCACAGTCGTCCAGGAATGTTTTGCTTTTCCTCCTAGTTACACAATATACTATTTTAATAGTAATAATAATCATTATTATTAATTATTAATATTATTATTAAGAAGTGGGTTCGCAAGGGGGCTTAGCCCGGTGTGGGTGAATAGGCACAGGTTATTGCTATGGTAATGTAACATAAAGCTGTCAGTGGACACTGTCAACAATAATTATTTTTTTAAAATTGGGTCTCCGATTGCGTTTTAATTCCGTATTGATAAGCAGTTATTGGGTAAGTTCGATAAATAATAACCAATTTGTTCCTAAATTAGTGATTTTTAGAAATGCAGTGCACAAATTGAGTGATAAATACAAATTTTAGTTTAATAAATCTCGAGTTGTTGGCGCTTATTTTGTTGTTTGTTTGTATCTATGTTGCTATGACAACACTTTTACCTCCGCCGGCGGAAAAGTGAAAAGTAAAGCTCCGGCGGAGGAAAAACGAAACTTCACGGCCGCCTACACAGTCGAGTAATGACGGATTTACTGACGTTTGAAGAAAAATAAATTTTACCTGATCATTAGGGCATTCTTTAAATTGTACAAAACTATATCATAACGACATTACTCATTACTTGTATCCATGCAGCTACTGACGCTATTAAAAATGTCTATTACCATTTTATAATAAAAGAAAATGCTATTACAGATGAAACTTTTCTCTTTGCTAAAATCTTTCATCAAATGTGAAATATTTTTTAGTATGAGAAAATGAACTTCTGGCTTAGAAATAGTCTGAAGTTGAGCCCGATCCTAACACCTTGTTGGCAGCAGAGAATAAGTAGTTTTCTTAATTTGGAAATACACGCTTTCTCACCAACTGAGCCAGTCATCATGCTTTACCTCATGTCTGTTTATCAACCCATATTTAGTTCCATTAACTTTTATGTACTCCTTTAACTGTATGATCTACATTCTAGAAGGATGGATATGTAGCTCTGTAGTGTATTTTATGGATAAATGAAAGAATTGCTTTGCATATCAGAGAAGTCGGGAGGAATTTACTACATTGAAAATGTACATAAATAGTACTGACATGTCCGCTTTGATATTTAAACATAATACATATTTTTGTCTAGTTATACTTTTTTTATTCTGTAATAAGCTCTTTGCCATGTAAATATTATATTGGACCATTTTAGCCACACGTTTTAATAAAAGAGGGAAAGTTTGAACAAGCCTGAATAATAATTTCTACTTATGAAACCCAACAAATTTGTTGCCCCTTGAAAATGTGTTAATTTGTTAACGTTGTCTGTACGTATTTATTCATAAGTAAAACATGCCTTCAACGGAAATTTGTGACACTCTATATGACCTATAAATGTATTAATATTAGCGAATCATAATATACACAATGCAAGGGTGCATATCAGAACAATATAAACATTCCTTATCGATCAATAACCCCATTTACTGAAGAAAATAATATAACTCCATTTGGTGATAGCTAAACAATGCTTAATAATACAACAAATAACGAAATCAATAGTTTCAATAAAAACATTACTGTTAGTGGTGGTAGTAATTTTGCATGGGCCATAGTTGTTTTTATAATTATTGTTTGAAGTATTATTTTATAGACAATTATTTTTGAACTTAAAAATCAGTGCACCAATATTATAATACAGCTGCATCCAACAGTTAAAAAATGTGGTTCCTGAAGTATACCCTGATAATTATTTTCCTTGGAAGATCTTATGGTGAAAGAATTTTGTGCATAGCATCAGTGCCGACTTTTAGCCATAACCTGTTTTTTCGACCAATATGGAAAGCCTTAGCGGACAGAGGTCATCAGCTTACTATTTTAACAGCTAACCCCATGGAGGAATCGTATCAAAATATTAAAGAAATTAATCTGAATTATGTGTATGAAAGGCAAGTTTATATTTAAGAATGATAAGTTTATGTTCTTCGACGACTTCCGTAATATTTAACTGATCCTAACATTCGTAACATCGTAGCAATATGAAAAGGACGTATTTTTAGTGAACATTTTGTATGTGATGAAGGAAACAATTATTTGTATGGAAAGAGATAAAAGGTACATCAAAATATGAAATTATTTATTATTATAATTATTTTTTTTTAATAAATAGGTACAATACCTTTTATTAAAGTTCGACTGTCACGCAAGTTTTAAAGGAAATTTTTAGTTTTAACAATAGTTCTTGTAGTTTTTAGAGGTGACATGTACTATTGTAGTATTGTAGTACATATGTATTTATTTTGAACCATATTTTTCCATAGCCAAGTTGGATAAATTTAATTTCCTTTTGAATAATATTTACCATTTTAATAATAGTCAGACTTAAAACAATTATTTTAAAGGAATGGCCCCGAAAAAAATTCTAATAACATTGTTTTTAATAGATATTAAAAAAGAACAATTGAAACGAAAATTTTAAGTTATATTCTAAGTATCGTTTGAGGACAATATTTTCTTATAATATTTATTGCTATATTTCTCTCAATGGCATATTTTGGTTTCCGGTCATGTTAGCAAAATTTCCTATATGATGCAAACTATTTCGCGGACACTCTATATGGCAGATTTTAGGAACGTAAAAATTTTGGATCCAGAAATAATAATTCTGAAAAGTGTTTTCTTGAAATAGCCCACATCGACGACTAGACAAATTCTATAGAAAAAAGATCAAATATTCATGACGGGACAAATTCCCGGGGCCCGTGTGCTTTAGGGGCCCGGAGACCGGGTTTCTATTCTATAATAAAAAACTAAATCGATATTATTAAGAGCGCCATCGCAAAAGCTAAATTTGGAAAACGCAACATGACATTTTGTAATTTTATGGTCTTTGTATGGCTGCTTTAATTTATCATAGGTAAAGTATTCGCTAACGTTACATTTCGTGATTCGTCTATTTAGATTTATTTGTTCACATAAATAAGAATAATTCATTTTCGTTTTTCTTGATGTTGTTTCTGTTATATTCATGATAATATAAATAAAATTATAACTATTATTTATTTGTATATGTTGTATCCTACAACTAAACTAGGTAGGTAACCCTTATTAATTCAGGACCGAGCCGTGCCGGGGGTGCAAAGGGTGCATGGCACCCGGGCGGCACTAACTCAGGGCGGCGAAACCTCTAAAAAAAAATAACAACGATAAAAACGCCGCCATGCAAAAAACTTTTATGTTGCCAAACACGTTTCATTGATATCCGCGTTTCCCCGAATCATTGTTTTTATGTTATATAAAAACAATGCCGGAATTGTGCGTTCGGGCGGCGTAAAAAATGTATAAATACATAAGGAGTAAGCCGCACCAAAATAACACAAATAAATTATTTGGAGAATGCAATTTTCATAGAAATTTAGTTTCTGCCCAATTTCAGTACCTTTGTCGGTTTGTCGGTTCCTAAAATAACATATTTGATGCTGCGATGCCGCCCTTTTTGATAAAACAGCAATTTTGTGTTTTTCTAATATCGTGAAAAATAAATAGGACGTAAAATTGGCTATGCCACTTCGTTTGCTTTGTCTTTTAATGCGATTAAATTAGAAACTAAAAATTATAGATTGAGAACCAGCTATCTCAGTTACCTGTTGCCTATTAGTATTTATTTTATTTATCTCTATTTAGTGTTGTGATTGTGAATGGTAAGTTTTAATAGTACATTGTATCCTGCATCTCACCACCTGTGTTCTGTATCTCAGTTACTAATTAAGTAATTTTTATTTAAATAGATACAGTGTGCAATGGGAAAAATATTAAAATCCTAACTTAATTACTAGCAGAATACAGGAGATGAAATGCAGGCCCGAACCTGTATAATTATTGCAATAAGTTCAATCCTAATGGTATTTATGATTAAAAAAAAATATTTCAATTTTTGTCAAAATTTTTAAATATAGTTTTTTGTTTTACATGGCAGATGGCCGAAAGAGATTTTCTGGTTCACAATACCGAAGGAAGAATCGAGGCTTTCGAATTTAGCAATAATAAGTATCAAAGAAGATATTTGTTATAATTTAGATGTAACCGATTTAATTAGAGAATTTGCAGTTAAAAAGGCAGAAAAGGTTTAAACCCGTTTAGCTGACATAAATATATACATTTTATTTTAATTACGTTTTCATTTTTATGTATGTCAACAAATAATTTTTACAATTTAACTTTAAAAAATGTTTTTTTATTAATTTTCCCAATTTGAAATGGGATAGGCAGGACAAGTGCGTCACACGTCACAAAACCTGCATTGAAATTATTCCAATAAGGTCTAGACAAATTTTGTGAAAATGCTAAAGATAGGTGATTATTATTGTGAAGTTTTGTACACATTCCAAAAACTGATGAAATTTTCCTGCAAAACTCTTCCATCCTCCACATCTCAGATGCGGTTGGAAATTTAAGGCTTTATGCCTACATTTTTTGAAGGCTCAAAATTAACATTATTGGGCGTGGCACGTGAAAAAATTGTTTGCTTCCACCTCTGATGATAGACAGTATAGGGGCCCAAAAAGCTGAAGAGTTCCGGGGCCCGTTTCGGCTCTCGGCGGCCCTGAGCCCCTGAGCAAACTCCCCCACCATTCGGATCTCCGGGCGCTCGCTGGGTGGCAAAGATACCGAACCAATTTAGAATAGATTTCTGCAACATAAGAGGCCTAAATACAAACATAAATTCGGTACACCAACATCTACAAGCAAATAGACCACATATAGTAGTCTTTACAGAAACACAAGTATGTTCTAGAACAACAACAGTAAACTACCCCTATCTTGGTTACGACTTACACACTCGATTTAGACATAAGTTCGGAATATGCCTTTTTGTTCGATGCGACCTTTCATGTCACACTCGAACCGAACAACCTTGAGGTCATGTGCCTACCAAAGCAGTCTGCTGCGAAGAGATTAAGTAATCTCCTCAGGAATAGAAGCATACATCCCAAATTCCATCAAGTTACCGTCAAAAGGAAAGCCCTGATTCGACAGAAGATACGAAAGAGCTGCTGCTGCCAAGCCTGCAAGTACTAGCAGCAAAATCAGACCGCTGAAAATCCAAATTATTTTGTCGAAGCGAGAAACAAATGCAAACGTGTGATCGACGAAACTAAGGACAAACACAATCAAGGATGCCCCAGTGGCTCCAGGAATTTCTGGTCGGTAGCAAAGGCAGTAACTAATAACTTTACAAAAACGTCTCTCCCACCTTTGACAGACGAACGTGGCATCACGGCGACTGCAGCCAAGAAGAAAGCAAACATGCTCGCCAAAATGTTTTCATCGCACTCTACTTTCGACGTCCCCCAAGGCAAGGCTCTCCCACCATATCGAACATCAACACTACCATGGCGGAAGTCAAGTTTCATCACCGTGATATCCATGAATCCGTGATATGCGTAAAATCCTTAAAGAACTGGATACGCAGAAGGCACCAGGACCGGACGGAATATCTGCCATCGTGTTAAAGAACTGCGCCAACAAACTATCACCCGTTTTTTCAAGTTTTTTTTCTCTGTCTTACGGAAAAGGGATTTACCCATGTCCTTGGAATGTCGCTCGAGTGTAACCTGTTCCAAAAAAGGCAAGAAACCAAGCCCTCAAACTGTAGCCCAATTGTCTTGCTTCCAATAATCTCCAAAGTCATGCAACGTGTAATCAATCAGCAACTACTCAAGTACCTCGAGAACAACAGAATAATCAGCGATAATCAATACGGCTTTCGCAAAGAGAGATCTAGAGGAGATATATTGGCTTATGTAACTCATATATGGAGTAGGGCAATAATTGAGAACTACGGAGAGTCTCGAGAAATTGCGTTGGATATTTCTAAGGTATTCGACAGAGTTTGGCATGACGGACTGCTCAACAAACTGCCGTCCTTCGAGCTGCCAGCCTCTCTCTGCAGCTGGCTTGCCAGTTTCCTTAAGAACCGGTCTCTGCCATTGACATGTACATTCAAGCTAACCCAAACTAAGATCTCGATAGTCTCTGCACGTTGCAGTTGATGGACACATCTCAGACACATTTACCATCAACGCATGCGTGCATAGGGCGCAATACTTTCACCAACTCTGTTCCTCATCTATATTAATGACCTGCTGACCGAAACGAATAATCCTGTTTACAGTTTTTCTGGTGACAGTAGCCTTGTCTCCCAATTTAGATCAGAAAAACCTTTACCAGCGACTAAGACTTATCACCGCAGACCGGAGCAGATTACAGCAATTAATTAAAACCTAAGGCAGTCACATTTTCCAAGATGGCCAATACGGCGGGCCCTGACATTATTACGGCAGGATCGACCATTCCTTCAACCTCGTCAATTGAACTGCTGGGTGTTTCGGTCAACAACAATTTGTCTTGGCATGACCACGTTGCTAACATCGCAAAACCAGCCTCCCAAAAGCTTGGTGATCTATTTCGCAACAAAAAAACTGTGTACACCGCAGCAGTTGCTCTTGCTCTACGAAGCGCAAATAAGACCGTGCTTGGAATATTGCTCACACATCTGGGGTGCCGCACCAAAGCACACCCTAAAGCTGCTGGATTCCATTCAGAAGAGAGCTGTGCGCCTTGTGGGCGATCCGGAGTTGACCCGAAATATGGATAGTCTGTAACACCGCAAGCATGTGGCCGAAATGTCTCTGTTTTGCAGACACTTTTACCGCAGATGTTTCCAGGATTGGGCCCGCCTCATCCCGCCCCTAGCAACGCCTGTCAGACAGTCTCGACAGACGGCAAGAGCGCACCAGTTCGTCGTACAACTGGAAACACCTAGAATATCACTTGACAAGAACTCCTTTGTCTGGCACACTGCATCACTGTGGAACTCACTGCCAGGGCATCTGTTTTCCCCTAATTACAACCTACAACTATTCAAGAACCGTGTCAACCAACTTCTTCGCACACACACCGCTCGTCGAGCGTCATAGGACCTCCCTTTGGTGTGTGTGCCACTACCATAATAAAAAATATGCTAAGGGCCCCCGTCCACGATTTTTGGAGCCACAGTGAAGAGTAAATCTCCATTAAGCCGCAAATATTGTCCATAGCCTATTATAGATAAATCACAAATAATAAATCTCATTTTCAATATTTTCTATTTGCAGAAAAACCGCAATTTACAATTTAACATGGACATATTCCAACTGGCCAATAATTATAGAGACATTTCACAATATGTTCAAGGATGTCGCTATAATGGAACTTGATCATCCAGAGGTACAAAATATGCTAAGAAATAGAACAGAACATTTTGATTTGGTAATTGCTGAAATGCATATTCCTCTAATGTTTGGATTTGCGCATAGATTTAAGTGTCCCTTAATAGGCATTTCTTCCACGGAAATTATGTCGGAACACCATGCTTTGTTAGGTAAGACCATCCAGATTTTTCATTAAATTCTGAACTTATTTGCATGGCAAATGTTGCGCAATGAATTTATATAAATATTTTAAAAATATATATATATTTACAAATATGTACTAAAGGACTAAATAACGATAAAGAAAGAAGAATAAAATAATTTAAAAAAAAATAGACTGCTGGTGGCAAATTTGAAATTACGGCAAATGAACCGTGATATAATAGTTACATAATGTAGCAATCAAAGAAACGATCAGGTAAATGATAAAGCAAGACAGTTTGGTTTATCAAGCAAGACAAATTCAGTAAGAAAAATGGGGGCTCAATGACAATTAAATGCGAAGTTGAAGTTTATACAAAATTAAGAGATTTGAGGGATAATATCGTAAATAAAAATCCGCAAATATCAAAATTTATTTATTTTTATATATCGAAGTCACATTTTGATTTTTTTTGCACGTCCTGTAAATCCTAACTTTAATTTGTCCACATAAATTGTTATTTACGTTAAATAAGTATTAATTTAATTTATGGCAATCTTTGGAAACTAGTCCGTGATGATTATCACTGAAAAATTAATATATTCAACTAGAGATATTTCGGAAATTGATTTTCTAAATATTATCTATGCGAATATTTTTGAATTAAAGCAATTTCATATAGCGCGTTTCATTAAAAAAAAATTGCGATGTTAAGCTTATTTTTTCCAAAGCAAATTCTTATACCTTGTAAATAGTTCTACAACTTCCATTTCGAAAGTTTTTCTATCGCCGTTGATAAAAGCCGGACTAATTATAAAAAATCATTTTGCCTACAATCATTTAAATAGAAAAATAAAATTTATTTTATTTGAGTGAAAAACGTTAATCCTTGACGTTAAAAATTTAGATTTTCAAACGTTGGTTGTGTTGGATTATTCAAAAATGAAAAAATGTGCGGCATCACTGTTAAAAAGTAACGTAAACGGCTCCAAATAATTAATTAGGAGTGCTTTTCTACCCTATACTCTATAAAGTATATTTTTCATATTTCAGGAAACCCAACACATCCTTTAGTTTATCAAGAGACCTTTACTCCACATATTGTAACAACGTTTAGAGACAGAGTTTTGGCAATTTATTTTCGAATTCAAGCAATTATAAGGTAAATTATATATATTTATTGCAGATTGCAAAAATGGTAATTTAAGAAACTGAATTCCTGATTATTATTGTTTATTGAATGACATCCACATGTAGAAATTGTGGATGTGAAATTTTCGCTTTTGAGGATATTTACAATCCTGTTTCATTCCAAAGCTGTAGTTCAAGCAATATGTGACCGTTAGATAGTGCTAGGTATGTAGACACCAACATATCTGTATTTCATTTTAGTGCTGCCAAATACCGACTTATTTTGCAAGAAATATTAGAAATTTATTTTGGACCAGATGCACCTTCTATCGATGACCTAATCAGAAGGATTCATTTTGTTTTTATCAATGTACATCCAGTTTTCAGTTATAGGCCTCTGGGTCCAAAATGTATAACAATTGGAGGAGGTGCTCATATAGAGGAACCAAAAACCTTGCCTAAGGTAAGTAGAATATTTTTTTTGGCATTTGAAAGTATTTTTAGGAACGCCAATATAATTAGTATCAATCTCGTTTCTCGATCAAAAATGTATGTTTTTTTTTATATAAAATAAGTTGGGGGGGGGGGGGAGAGATACAAACGCAGAACTGCCTCTTATAAAAAGCTGAATTCCGTTGTAAAAAAAACGAAATTTTTAATTTAGAATGATGTTTGACGCAAACCTTTTGAACCTACTTGGGAAGTAAACGAGCCAGATTGCTATTTGTACGTATTGCCATAAAGTTGTGCTTGCCTACATGTCAATAAGTATCTGATATTTGAAGCTGGCTGCAGCAAGTTGTTGAAATTGTGGGCAAAGAAGCGATCCCCAATGCATTGAAGTGTACATGTACAACGAGTGCTGAATCAACATTCCAGATCTCTTTTTGTATCTAGCAAAAACAATGATCTTGACCTGGTTTTAGTTAATTCTATTTATCAATTATCAATTTTAGGATCTGCAACGACTTCTCGATAATAATCCACAGGGAGTAGTGTATTTCAGTTTAGGAACCAATGTTAGAATACAACAATATCCTTTGCAGTTTCTAAATACAACAATTGAGGCATTTAGAGAACTTCCGTATCAAGTTATATGGAAATTTAACTACGACATTCCAAATCTTCCAGATAATGTGAATATTTTTAGATGGCTACCACAACAGGACTTACTAAGTAAGTAGTTAACTCAAGCGTATATATATATAGCGTAGTTGCAATTCAGGATCCGTATGTTTATTGCTATTTAAAAATCTATTATTTCATCTAGATGTCATTTGTTAAAAATATCAGCTGCTACACGTATCAGCTTTGCAGGTACCACCACCGATTTGAAGAGAATGCAATATAAAAAATTTACGAAATTTTCATTAAGATATACAAAGTTGACACATGCCCCCAGTTAATGAAACACACGGTATAATTGAATTTATTCTTAAAATATAGCAAAATTTATATCAGCGTATCTGAATTCTCAACGTTACTTGTAAAATTTTCCCGTATTGTGTATATATCAATGTTTCTAGACTTTTTTGCCTGTATAAGAGATAAAATGCTGATTTTGGACAGAATAAAAGCAGGCAAATTTTTCGTTTTTCATTTTGTTTGTAATTCCTCTCCATTTGTCTCTATCTGGAACGCATCTTATGCTTTCTTGCAATGGTTTCCCCGTAAAGTGCTTCATTTGGTCCAAACAGGTCTAATTCCTTCGACTTTTCCTTGGATTACAAGTTTTTCAAGATTGTCATCTCTTTTTCTGCTCACATGTCCAAAATATTTTGAGAATTCTTCGTCTTACTATGGTTGACAGTCTATCTTTAACTCTTAGCTCTTCCAATATTGACGTTTTGGTTCTATACGCAGTCCAAAGAATTCTCAGGAGCCTTCTCCAAGCCCACGTCCCAGAACTATCCAGTTTAGCAGTGTCAGAAGCCTTTAAGGTCCATGCCTCAGCTCCATAAAGCGCAATTGGAAATACAAGAGTTTCGACAAGTCTACGTTTTGTTGTGGGTGTTCAACTTGGTTATGGCGGTTTTGGTAAGAGCTATTCTCCTTTTAATCTCTATGGATGCGTTTTCCTTTTTATTTATATGGGCTCCCAGATAAATAGTTTTATTCACAATTTCTACATCGCGTATGTCAGGCACTCCTACCTTACTGGTACGGCCTATTACCATCAACTTTGTTTTTTGGCGATTTAGTTTCAAGCTAAAGTACGCACTTTCTCTTTCTACTTTTTCAGTGAGTTCAGACATTTCCTGTTCGTCCATTGCTATGAGTGTGATGTCATCGGCGTAGCGTAGGTTATTTATTCTTCTACCGCATATACTATACCTCCTTTTCACCCCTCTAAGGGTTTCCTAATAATGTTTCTCCATAAATGTTGAATAATAAGGGTGACAGAATACAACCTTGCCTCACGCCTCGCTGTATGCTGAAGGGATGGGAGATTTTCTCGTCCAGTCTGACCACTACAATACTATTTTCATATAGGTGTTTGAGTAAAAGGACTAAATGTTGAGGAGTTCCCATGTCTAAAAGAGTTTTCCAGAGTTTTTGCCAATTAACACAATCAAAAGCCTTGCCGTAATCGAGAAATCATACATATGTTGTCTCCCCAAATTCTCTTGCTTTTTTAATGATTTGTCTCACATTTAATATTTGTTCTCTGGTCCCTCTGCCACTATCGAAGCCAGCCTGTTCTTGTGGGATCTGCCATTCCAGAAAATATCTAAGACGTTGAAGTAAAATTCTTAGCATGGCCTTGCTGGGATGTGAGAATAGTGCAATGATTCTATAGTTATTACACTTTTGACTGGACCCTTTCTTATGCAATGGGATGAAAGTAGATGTGCTCAAGTCATTTGGCTGTTGACCTGTTTGCCATATGTTTCATCAAACCATCCATATACAGTGAGGATCAAAAGTCCGTCGCCCCCCGTAACTTTTGACCCATTGAATATATCTTTTTCGAAGAAAAGATATTGGTTTTTCGACTTAAAAATGGCATCTAAGAGCAATTTTGATAACATTTTCTAATGGAAAGAAGTATCGAATGATGTCGTTTAAAGGTATTATCGTGTTCAATTAAATCACCTATATCGAGAATATTTAGTGTTGCCGTTTCCAGATGAAAACCAAAAACTTTAGATATTAATTTCAATCGAGCTTAACACTCTTGGTTCTTAGTGTATATGTGCATATTTAGCTAGGATCTGAAGGTGTACCTGTTTTCAAAATCCTTGTTATATTCTATACTTTCAGGACACGATAATGTGAAGGCTTTCATAACCCAAGGGGGATTACATTCGAAAGAAGAATCTATCAATGCTGGAGTGCCACTGATCGGAATACCGTTCATGAGTGATCAAAATAAAAATGTTCGGGATATAGTCAATAAGGGGTTCGGAATTTTTTTAAATAAGGACACACTGACGAAAGACGATATGAAAAATGCCATTATTGAAATCATATCAAACCCCCGGTAAGTATACAGGAACATGAAATAAATTCAGTGAAGCATAACAATTGCTAGGCAGATAGTTATTAATAATATTTTCAGCAAACTAAAGTTTTCGTCTAACACCAGTGATAAAAACCGCTAAAAAATGCATTATGATTGCGGTATAAGGAAGAGAGAATATTTTAAATGATTATTTCCTTCAGCGTAAAATGGACCAATCAGACCTGTTTAACAGCGATTAAACTGCGTCCTCCATATTGGATTTTGTTTTGTCGATTGTAGCTGATTCTTGCAATTTTCATTAACGGTTTTTGAAAAAACATTATTTTATAAATGGTTTGAATAATCTAATATTGATTTTTATTGCTAAAAACTTCGATTTTCTTTAAAATTTGTATTTCATTATTTTGGTAAAAGGTGACAGAAAATGTCAAATTTTAAAATATTTACATGTCGACTATGAGCCTAGTCAACGCATCATGGGGTATGTAACTAAGGTTACTAATTCAGGAAATAATCTAGCCGGATACCACTCAAACTATGAATTCAATCGATTAAACTACATTCAATATTTCTCGCATGATTTTTCTTTTTGGCAAACAGTTTCATGCAAAATAATTTATAAATAAAAACCCTCGACCGCATGCAACATTTTCCAGAAAAATCATTCCAATTCCCGGACGAGTAACGCTCTTGCTTGAACGTAGTTTAATCGATTAAATTCATAGTTCTCGTGATATATGACTATTTCACTGGAATGTTTATAGCAATAAAATGCCATAGCAGCCACATATGTTCTACTAAAAAAACTGTTACCTATACCTCCTAGACAAAACCAACAAAAATAGTTTTTCAGGGACAATAACTATTATATAGTCCGTCTAGAAAGTATCCGGAATTTTATGTTTTTCCTAATTTTAATATATTTCTTTTTCGTAACATTCCAAGACAAAAGTGATGCATCAAGTACGTTCTCCGGATAGTAAGCTACGGTCAAATAATAATGTCGAAAGTAGAAAAAAGAAGAGAGGTAGAATCCTAGAATCTTTGTATAGAAAAGGCGTTCGAACGTTATAAAATTAGTGTAATTGAGTGGACTCGAAAAAAGCTGAGTATATGAAACAATAAAGATGATATGAGTTCTAGACCAGTTTTGAAAAGACCGCGTAGGATTTGCGGAAACATTTAACACGCTCTAACGGCCTTGAGATTAAAAAATCCTTGCAATGATACTGATTTTGTGAACGGTTTCAAGAAGATAATTTCAGCAATAGTACTACACCTCTCTGTATATTTGATGGTACCGATAACAATGAAAAGTATTGTGCCACTATAGAAGGGTTTCCAGAAGGAAACGGTTTATGTTTCCAGAGGGGTGGCATATTCACCAGTATAATGCACGATGCCATTTTGCCTATATTTAAGCTTGAATGCAAGAACATCAATTGGCAAAAAATTCATAGCAGCAGCTTCATCCGATCTGTCTCAATGAAAACACATTATGGGGACTAACCTCGGGACTAACGAACATTGAAGTGGAACGTGTAATGCCACAAAGTAACACACATTTGATTCGGTCAGTTTTACACCTGGACCACCATCACCGGACATTATGACGGTCACCTAGTTTCGGGTGTATCTTCACTATACGTGAAGCGTTTAGAGATAAATGGAGGTTGTATATGTAAATGAGATGAATTATTTGTTGTAATTTTATTATTCAAGGGATAAAAATTTAATAGATGATCATGCGAGGACATGATATGAAAAACAGATTGAGAAAACTGCCGTGCACCAATTTACTGGATAAGCCTTATACATGTACTAGGAGAGTTCAACTATAATATAGTATTTTTGGAACAACAGGTTTTATTTGAATTTTTTCTCTAATGAACAAATACTAACTAATGACTAATTAATATATAACACGTATTAGTGTATTTAGTTTTTTTGGGGCTTCTCGAACCGCACGCGAGATTTTCAAAACGCGTTCGCAGTCTTAAGAGTCCTGCGAAGCCGATTTCCGTCCGAATTTAACAGGGATCGTACTAAAATCCTATGATCTAGGACTAAAATCTGTGACTAAAATCGTCTTTTGAGTGCGCCGCCACGCCGCGCCGTGCGCTTATCACGAGTTTTTTTCAATTACGGTCATCTTAAGAGGGATGGTACGGAAGTTGCTCATGGAGGGCTTTTAAAAAATCGTTGCTTCTTGGGACATTTTGAGAGTGTTATGTATTATATGCCAATCCCTGGCAACTTATCATAAACTGCTCGGCAGTTTTCTGACAGAGATTTTCTGTAAGTCAGGGGGATTTTTTGAGGATTAATGTGTGATTAGTGTATTTTAGAATAAACTACTCCCCGTAACCGGCTCTCAGTACAGAGACCGTGCTGGTTTTGTATGTTATACGAACTAGTGATAAATAGCCTTTGATTCTTCTTTTGAGATAGCTCCAGTCCCAACAGTGTAACTTCGATACCTCCCGTACGCGCTTGGATAACTTATCATTCTCGCGCCCGAATTCTTTAGGTTAAGCCTTATTTTCTTTTTTCGGCTCCTATGCTTTTTCGCTATTTACCCGTAGGCCGAGCAGCTAAAGTATACGCGCTTTACTCTCGCCCAATGTTTAACTACGACTAGTGTGAAGGACCAGAGAGGCACGTACGTGAATGGGGGGAACCCAAACAAGTAGTAGGCGGACTCGAGGTGCTTGCAACTAACCTTTTTCGCGGGGTGTTGCTGTAGGGTAAGCACTACAGTTGAAGGTCTCGGAAAATTGTTGGCACTCGGCTGCTTGACAAGGCCTCTTCAAGTGCTTAACTTCTGTCTTCAAAAAAAAATTCTCTGTCCTGAAGTTCCAAAAACTCGGAAAAACTTGATAGATTCGCTAGAAGGCTGATTCGGTACCAGTTGAGAGTTGGATTCCTGAAGATCAACGAAGGCGCTGGTCTAAAGTGATTTCTTGCTTATTGCCTTTCCGGGATCTGAAATGCAACAAATTTTAATTTTAATTCTAGCGACGCGCTTCTTATGCGGCTTGCATTTTTACCCAGTGGCGTGCTTAAATGCGGTTAAGTCTAAGGGACGATTTTACAACACATTATATAATACTAATAGCGTATTTTTTTCTAGCTACAAGCAAAATGTAATCACAACAGCACAACTACTTAAAGATCAACCTATGACTGGAATTGAAAAGGCTATTTGGTATGTGGAATATACTTTCAGGAACAAAGGACGACAAGATTTATTAACCAATCCCAACCAAAATATTCCCTGGTATCAATATTATCTTCTAGATGTTATTGGTGCTGGATTTGGTACGCTATTCATTGCTGTATATTTAGCATATAGTCTGTTAAAAATAACTGCTAGTCTAACAAGAAGAGTGCTTTTTACACCGCGAAAAATAAAGAAGGATTAAGTGAACTACAGCAAATGCCATCTAATGCTAATTAGATGGGAATGGCGTCAGACCATTTTTCAAAAACAAATACTCGATATCTACTCATGAAATGACATAGTGGTTAAAATAGATTTTCAAAATGATTCTCAATAAGAAAAGCTTTCTTTTTGAAAAAAATATTTCGATATTTATATTTAGTTTCTACTCCGGGATCTGGTTAAATGCGAGATTGATATAATTATGTATAGCATTAGTTCCAATATGGTAGTTTGCGGACCTTTTTAGGTCCGCGAGGAACCTACTGAGGGTTCGCAGAAAACAACTAAAAATTGGAAAAGAAAGAATATATAAACATTTTACAGGCAGGGGTGGCGGCAATTTCAAATAATAATTTTGTTCTACTAGCTTTTTGTACTAAATGAGCTCTGAGCAAAAAAATGCCTAAAACAGCTCCAGGCACCATGAAAATTTTAAAAGACGATTTATGTTTAAATTGCGCTTTCTTAAATAATCGATAATACTATTATTAAATTTTGTAAACCTTCTTTGAATATTTTAAAATGTCTTGTGAAACAATTAAAAAAAGGTTTTGGCAACGAATTATTCAAGTCAGAATTTGGAGCTAACGCTTTCGAAGAAAGCAGCATCTTCTGCATTCAAAGTTCAAAGCAAGCTCCCTAGGTATCGACTTTTTAACAGCAATGAAAGATATATTGTAATTTTATTTAATTAAAATATATTTTTGATATTAAGACTGATATTTCATTTTTCACTATAATAGTTTTAACAGACCCGTCCAGCATACTTTTTTCACTTCAGCCAAGCGCGAGAAGAGAGACAATCAAAAAGTGGAAAACTTCTTTAGGCACGTTCAGCACACCTTTTCCTGGGTAGTGAATGAAGCTAAGGCGTCACTCGCGACGCATGATATTTGGCTATCGCTCATTTGGGTAAAGTCGGTGTCAACTGCATTTTTTGATACGGTTTTAGACAATACTTGGAGGCCGCCGACGCCGACGGTCAAGTGTTTCTGACGATTCAATTTTCCATGTGCGATTATTCAAAATTTTGCTTTGATACACGGTGGTATTTGTCGGAAAAAGTTAAATGTTGATAACATTTTCGGGACATGTACCTTTTGATAGTAAGAAAAAGCTCTCTAAATGCTTCTCTGCTTCAAAAATCTTGGAAAATGGACTTTTCATGAAAAAAT
>MU182338.1:346210-375758 GCA_016904865.1 Pissodes strobi
CCTTTACGCGTCGCGCAATAACATTCTTTCTCCAGCTGCAATCCGTTACTTTGCGCTCTAAATACACAATAGTTATTTGTGTATTTAGAGCGCAAAGTAACGGATTGCCGCTTGAGAAAGAATGTTACTGCGCGACGCGTAGCGGAGCGCAGTAATCTTTCGAAAACGGCAATCTTACTTTGCGCTCGAAAAGCACATAGAACTTTTTCTACAGCCGCATTTCTTAAAATTAAACCCACATTTTTCTCTATATTTATTCTGAAATTTGCAAAGGACTGTCAGTTTTGACATATTAGAACAGGAGTGCCAGCAAGAAACTGTAACAAACGCACGACTGTCATCTATTTATCTTCGGTTTGCATGACCATTCATAGCACACTCGACGAAAAAAGTGAGATTTTTCTTTTCCATGTTCGCGCTAGAGCGCAAAATTTATTTTATTTGAATTTAGCAATTAGTTATTTTGCGCGCGGCTGTACAAAAATAACTATTTCATACATTATGGAAAATTTTAAGGGATACGTCTTCCAATATTTTGTCATGGCATTTACCTTAAAAAATTGTAACGAAACAAATTTTTGTTTGTTTTAAATATTCCAATACGATGTTACTAGCCCAAGTTACTTAAATTCATGCGTTAAAAGAATCAAATCAGAGAAAGCAATAAGTTTCTCAGTCTGATGAACTTCTTACACGACGCTCCCCTTGCCAGGCGGACTGCCAACGCCTTACATCCGCTTAACAACTGAATCATAGATAAATATATTATAGGGGGAAACTGAATCTCGAGCCAAAGAGAACGGATATTACCATAAAAGGAGATGCTTCTATCTCCTGGGCTAGATCTAGGCACGCGCTTTAAGTACTATTCCGGATAATTCCAGAGTCAGGCCGACGCGGACGCCCTAGGCGTGGAGGGACCGAGCGTATAAATTCGTTTGCACTGCCCAAAATACACACTCGCTACCAGTGCACCAGTAAGAAGTTCTATACCAGTCTCTCTCCGATAAAATTCTTATTCCAAGATTCAGTTAAATTCTGGTGGTTTAAAATATAAAGCAAAATCCAAGTTGATAATAGCTATTCTAAATCAAGCTAAAGCAATAAGTATCTATTATTTTTGCATTCTCAAGTGAACAGTAACTCAAGTAAAGTAAATATCGAGTTTTAAAGTAATAGAAGTGAAAAGTGATATTAATCCAATTAAATATCTTAAATTCAGTCGTCTAAGAAACGACGCTTAAAACGAAAGCATAAAAGGATAACGTTTCTTTCTAAAACTACCGAAACAGGGTGATACGATTAAAAGGCTAAATTAAACCGCGATCTATTAACTCACAAGTAGAAACAGTGTTACGCCCGGTCCTACGTGAGCGATTTGCAGCGAACGCGAACGCGAACCTGTGGCGATGCCGTGCGACTATATTAACTTTTCGTACGGCATCGCCATCGCTTCGCGTTCGCGTCGACTGTAAATCGCTCACCTAGGACTTGGCGTTAGATAAATAGTGCGACCTGAAGACATGAGTACCTAAGTTATCCAGCGTATAAATATATACAGTGTGGAAAAAAGTATGGACTACCCCTGATAATTTGGTTGTCTTTAGGTTTTATGAGAAACGCTCGAACACGTCAATTTAGTTTTTCAGTTTCCTACATTCTGACAAAATTCATTTGTTTTTTTATTGACATCTGTCAAAAATATGACGTCATCGACTTTTTTTTTAACCCTTTCAATACTGACGGGTGATACGTGTCCCAGTAAAAACTTGGTCTTAAAATTACGAATTTTTATTTGGAAAAAAACATTCATTTTACTGTAGGGACATATATGTCCCATAACAAATTCTTTTAATACCGGTGGGTGCTAAGTTCATTTGAAATGCATTAGCGGCTGTCCCAGTCGTTATTTATGCTTTTTCTAATAAACTACAAGCGGGAGCTTATGTTTTTATGTCAGATTGTAGCAGTATTTCTTCATTTGTAAACAAGTGCACGTGCAAGTTCCTCTTTGTTTGTGAGTTCTTTACTACAATATTCGTGTAAATGTGATTTAAAGACATGGAAAGGTGAGCAATTATGTCAAATTATAAGTGTTTACAAGTATCTTCTAGAGGTCTTTAGTGTTACATCGAATGTATATGTGTGGGACATATATATACCAACCGTATAATAAACAATCATTGCCGATCCTGATGAGCGCCGAAAAGTTGAGAAAAGAACGAAAACTATGTGTTCAGGATGTAATGTTCCTTTATGCAATGATTGCTTGCAATCTTATCACCGTTAAATTTTCAAAATTATTGTTTTTTGTTCATTTAGATTTTAGCTAAAATAATACTTTCATTACTTGTAGAACATTTTTGATAATTTTTCCTTACTGTGGGGACATATATGTCATGTTATGTATTTTTTTTATTTGTGGTTAATAAGCAAAAAAATTGTTTGGATGTACTTAATTTATGGAGTTTTATTATATATAAGATACCTTATCCCTACGAATTTTAAAAAGAAAAAAAAGTCGTATTTTGAAAGCTAATTCTCCTCTGGGACACGTTGGTCCCAACCGTATGTTATTTAAAAAATTTTTGAAAACAAGTCGTATTGAAAGGGTTAAATGGCAATATATGGCATGTGATACATCAGTCGAAAGGCCTTTTCTCACTCAGTATGTTCCTAGATTTTTGGGCGATTATGTCACGCCGTTTCAAAATGGCGACCGTTCAATTGTAAAAATTATCATAAGTAAACTCCCAGTAAAAGGAAAACTCTTTTTTAATTGATTAGAAAAAGAAGCAAACTATTGAGCATGGTTTTATTGATACTTACACTAAAACAGCGAGCAGTATTAAATAAAGCAAAACAAGAACATAACAAAGAAGAACAATCATAATTTATAGAAATAATAATAAAATAAAAAAGATCTAAGTATAAAACACTTAAATGGAAAAAACTTGTTTCAGTGAATGCTGAAAGTGATGTCCGTTGATTTCAAATAACCCCACGAAAAAAGTCCAAAGGGGTCATATCAGGTGACCTGGGTGGCCATTTAACGTGACCCCGTCGTCCAATCCATTTTCCTGGAAATATTAAATCGAGATATTTCCGATCTTCTCTTGCATAGTTTGTTGTGGCCAAATGTTTGGACTGGGCAAATCGGAATTATTGTGGTCAGGATAAAGAGTGACTATAGCTGGGAAAAGATCAAACTGTAAAGAATTCAAGTAGGCTTCACCAGTAAGATTTCCTTCAAATAAAATTGGTCCTAACACTTTACCTTTCAATATGCCTGCCTATACATTAAGTTTCTCAGGTGATTCATTATGAGATTCTTGAATCCATCGTGGATTTTCTTTGGACCAATATCGACAATTTTGCCTGTTTACAGTACCGTTAAGGTAAAAAGTTGCTTCATCTGAAAATAAAATATAAGTTTTCATTTTGATGACAAATTGGTTGCTTGATTTCGCAGAATAATTGCAGTCTCCGGTCGAAATCATTCTCATTTAATTCGTGTACCAGGCAGACTGTAAGGGTGGTATTTTTCTTTGTGTCAAATTGTTTGCACAGATTTGTGCCTTATTCCCATATCAAGTGCTATTTGCCGACTGGCCTATGCAGATTTTTTTCAATAGCCAATAGGACGTCAAGCTGAATATTTGCATGTACCTTCGGCTTTCCACTTTTAGGAAAATTTTTAACAAATACGAGGAACATGGCTATTCCTCGTATTTTCTTAAAAATCTTGCCAATGGTGGATTGCGAAATAGGCGAATTTGATTAAAAAGTTCACGTACCTCATTAGTAGATCTGCGACGATCTCCGTAACCAACTATCATAAGAGTTTCTATACGGTCTTTCTCACCGAGCGACACTTTTTGTTTATAAAAAGAAAAAAAATTGAATACAAGGCAATGAGAGTAAAAATTTACTAATGTTAGCACTTGTCAAACTGACAATAATTATTGTTTGTTTATTTGATTTGTCTAAGCTTACTATGCCCACAACTATTATTGCGACGACATTGAGATATCGAATTTCTTTTTCCACGATGGATTTAATAACAAGCTCAGGCCAAGAAACCTAATGGGACAGGCATTGAATGATACATTCTTAGGACTTTCTTAATGTGATTGACAATTGATTAATAGTTTTGTCTTACAAATAAGAGATTTCATTTTCCTGGGAGTTAACTTAAGATAATTTTTACTATTGAACGGTCGCCATTTTGAAACGGCGCGACAGAATCGGCCAAAAATCTAGGAACATACTGAGTGAGAGAAGACCTTTCAAATGATGTATCACATGTCATATATTGCCATTTAAAAAAAATGTCGATGACGTCATATTTTTGACAGATGTCAATAAAAAAACAAATGAATTCAGTCAGAATGTGGGTAACTGAAAAACTAAATTGATGTGTTCGAGCGTTTCTCATAAAACCTAAAGACAGCTTAATTATTAGGGGTAGTCCATACTTTTTTTCCACACTGTAGATAGAAACATTATTAATACACTGTCTTTATAGACTATATAATTCACAAGCGTATTTTAGAATATTTTATTGAACTATTGTGTATTAATATTGACTCAGGGAATAATTAAATATTCCTTAGTATTACAGGAACTGTAGTAAATATATAAATATAGCAATATATAATAATAATAATAATAATTATTATTATTATTAAACAGGTTTATTACTCCAGTGTACAAATTAATTACAAAAAAGAAATATGTATACATCCATCCAAATTAACAGGAGCAATGGGCCACATGCAGCCTCCTTCACAACGGGAGCCGTCAAAAATTTTAAAATAAAAAATTACCAACTTATAAGTAACATAAGAACCAACTTAAAAAAAATAAATCAGTTTAAGAAATCCTGGTGCTTTAAAAAAAGATGGACAGAAAGAGGGGATAGAAAGAGGGGATAGAAAGAGGGGATAGAGAGAGAGTGAGAGATAGATTGGCTCAATGACATGATGTTAAATTTTATGTGAGCCACAAGTATAGGCTTTTTACTGACGACAGAGTAATTTGTATTTAATTCGTCTGATATTGGGGCTGAAAAATCGTTCACTTTAAACTTATTGATCAAAGAAGCAAACTGATAAGAAAATTACTTTAATGATCTTATAGTAAGAGCAGACCGAATGCAGAACTCTCCGGCGATCCATGTCAAGCCATCCCAACTCGCCCAACTTATGTGATACTCTTTGTCTACGCCTTACTCCAAAAATCAATCTTAAAAAAGAATTTTGTATTCTCTGAATCCTTTTAATATCTACCGAGTCCAAAAATGGACCATAGACGTTATCTGCGAAATTGAAATGTGACAAAATGAGAGCTTCACACAACATGGCTTTAGTTTTTTGAGTGAGAGTGTGCCTATGTGAATAAATTAACTTTAACATAGAGAATGCCCTTTTTAGGCATAATGTTACATACCCTTTAAACTTTAATTTTGTGTCAATAATAAGGCCTAAATTTTTTGTAGAACTTTTACAAGACACAGTCGTCTCCTAATTTAAGTTTTATTCTTGCTGTAAGCAGATCGCGAACGCTTTCACCACAAAACAACAAGGCTACCGATTTACTTGGGTTAATTTTAAGCAAGTGATTATTAGAAATACAGAGCAGTCTATGTATATCATAATTGAGCTGATCATTCATTGTTTCTGCTTGATTGGGGTTAAAAGATACGTAGATTTGTGTGTCGTCAGCATATAAATAATGATATTGACAATAGTGAAGAGATTTGACAAAGTTGCAGGTGAAAACGCCATAAAGAAGAGGACCTATGATGCTTCCCTGGGGAACACCCGCCGCCTCCGTAACGCTTAACTCTCAAGAGTACTTCTCAACCCGCTGAACTCTGTCCGATAGAAAAGACGACACCAGCAAATGTGCAGGCCGATCGAACCCTATGTACTTTAAAATAGCTATCAAAATATCATGATGAAGCATATCAAATACCTTTATGTAGTCGAGCAGAACAAGAACAGAAGCATTGTTTTTATCTCGTGACCTTACCACGTCGTCCACTATATCAGACAACGCCGTGGAGCAGCTCTAACCAGCTCTAAACTCGGACTGTTTAAGAGGAACAATATTACTCGACACGTACGAGATAATCTGCAATTCTATGACCTTTTCCAACATTTTTAACAACGTAGGTAGTAGGCATCGAGATTGATCGTAAATGTCCAAATTCGGTCGGATTTTTACATTGGTTAACATTGGGTAACGGGGTAACATTGGCAAACTTCCAGCTTTTTGGAAAATATGATTTTTCAATACAGGCGTTTATTATATATGAGTTAAATAAGGAACTATAAAAGGCCAGCAAAGAGCAATTAATGTTATATTCAGATTATTATCACCAAATGCTTTTGATTTAATATTGAGAATAACCTTAGAAACCATCTCTTCTGAGATAGATTAAATATAAACTTTTTATCTAGCAAGGAATTATTCTCATAAAAATTGATCAACTCTTGCTTTGGAACATCAATGTTTCTTGATATTTGTGTAAAATATATGTTAATTTGGTTTACATTTTTTTAAATTTTCCTGAATACTTTTCTTTTTTTTATTTAGCATATTTAATTTTTTTAGTTCATCCCATTGTTCTTTAGGACTGCAGTTCTGATATAATAATTTTTAGTTGGAGAATATTAGTACACTAAAGATAACCCTTGAAATGCACTTTTTAATGGAAACTTAAACTCTTAACTATAAAAATATTGAAATAAAACTGCAGCACTGCACAACGTGTGCTCTACAGTGGCTTTAAAAGCCACTGTAGTGTGCTCACCACCTCAGCGCCATCTACTATCTATTGAAGGTGGCTGTACCCTCACCACGGTATAAATAAGTATATACGTTAGGTTCACTCGACACAAATTTCCAATTTCGCCGACAGTTTTTAGCTTCGAAGCGAATCTGGATCAATCTCGTTCGCGGCCAGCGGTGGCTACACTACGAGGGAGAATTTAAGGCCAGTGTGCAAACGCCTTGATATTCTGTACTGTTGGGTCGCGTTGAATTAAATAATTATTAAGAGCGCTACAATGGCGAGATATTGTTGTATTATGGTATCGTGAAGGATTATCATTTTTTAGATGTCCCAAAGACCCTATCAGGTAAGATTTATAACAATTTTTTAATAATATGCAGTTTTTCAATTACATGTATAATCGGTGTAACAAATATATCTTTATTTAAATTCTGTTATATACCTAAATTTGGATAAAGACAATAGTGAGAAAAGAAAACCAGTACGGCAAAAATTAAATGCCCGTCACCACTAGCATGAGCAAAAATCCGTTTATGTTTTAATAATTGCGAATTTTTCACATGTGTTTTTAAAGCAACTCTTATATTTTAACATTGAAAATGTTTCTATTATCCTAGTAGGTATAGGGCCTCAAATCATGAAAAAGTGCATGCTACATTTGACACATGACATCTGGCTTGTGAGAGATCGTGTTAGTTTATTTACTTAAACATAAATTTGATTTATGGTATCGGAATCGATTAAAATGACTAAAATAAATTTGAACTAACTGAAACTAACCGAAAGTTGATTGAATGACTAACCAAAACTCGCCAAAAGTAACCAAAACGGGCTTAAACGTACCAGTACAGGTTACAAAAATTAAATTAAGTTAAAACTAACCAAAACGAACGGAATTTTAACAACTAACCAAAACTAACCAAAAACATTAAATTTGATTATATCGTATCGGAACCGATTCAAATGACTAAAATAAATTGGAACTAACTGAAAGTAACCGAAAGTTGATTGAAAAACTAACCAAAAGTAACTGAAAGTACCAAAAAGGGCTAAAACGTATCAGAATAGATTAAAAATATTAAAGTAAGTCGAAACTAACCCAATGTTCAAAAACCATTTAAACACGTTATCAAATCTAACGATTTAATTTAGATTATATTTGCATTACACGCCACTGTTCGCATTCCAAGGAAATCTTAAAATCCATGGCGATACTACTAACGCCATCTCTACTTAGAACGTTCACTCATCTGATTCCGACCAATCACAGCGCTACACTACAGGATAGCCACTTCACTCAACTTAAAATTCCCTAAAATTTCGATCTTTAATAATCTGATTTTAGGAAAAATAGCGAGCAGATTTCAACCAGATTTGTGTTAAAATTCATAATATTAATTTAGACAACCGGTGTTGCTAAGCTTTTACGCAATTTCTCTATATTTATGTTATTTGCCCTTTAATGACGTAATATGAAGTAGTGGGGGTAAATTAAGGCGCCAAAAGTCGACTGAAGACGCTTCTCCCGTTCGAGAATTAGAGATGGGGCGTGACAGCAATTTTCAGTCACGGTAGTGATCAGTGACCGTTCCCCAAAAATCACGGTCTGAAAAACCCGTGACTCAGTCACGTCCGTGATTTTGATTTTTTCAACTGCTAGATATATTTAAATTATCCTAAACGACACTTTAAAATATTATCGCCCTTTCCGTTTATCGAGGGGTGATTCGTAGTACACATGTCGGACAATCCTTTAATAGAAAAGCGTAGTACATTAAGCATTAACAAAGAGGAGCTGTTTTTTTCGCTTCACGTCGGCATGCTTTGATCAGCCGGCGGCCGCACCTGGGGCAAATAGTCAATAGTCTCAAAATAAATGTAAATAAACATAAACCATTAAAATTAAAATTATTTTTATTTCCTTTTGAACGCTTTGTAACGCATTTATTTTTATATTACCTTTGAAATACAATAATACATGTTACTTTGTTTTTTTTTAACTTAATAAAATTTTGACAAATATTTTTTAACCACAAGTGTCTGGCTGGACCGTGAACCCTGATTTGATCGTTGGAAAAGTCTACAGAATAAAGATATATTTATTCTGTAAACTTTGTCGTTGGTATATCTAAAAAGAACGTTTCAAGAACGGAACTAACGCATAGCAGCAGTCGAATGTTGTCGAATTAGCGACACGGTCACGTCGCGCCTCTGTAGTTAGCCAGTTCGCAGTCGCGATTATCACTTACAGATTCCTTAGTGTACGAACGGGAAGAAGAACCGTGATTTCTAATAAGTTGTCACGGTGACCAACCGTTCCGAGTGCAGGCGCCGTGATAAATCACGGTACGTGAACTCACGATGCATCTCTATCGAGAATTCATTTCTTAACTGGCTCTCGTTTAAGCAAGTCGCGATCCGTAAATCGCTCTTCATGGCGCACACAGCCATGGAGGTTTTCTATAATTCTCTAACACTGTACTAATCGTACCCAAGGCAAAAGGCCAAGTAAGTAAACTCAAACGTTTACAAATCCAATCTCTCAATACTCTCTCGGCTTTATTAGAATATAAAGTCTCCCATAAGTGCTATTCCAATTCGATTAGTTTAGCATACCTACGCGAATTGCGTAGAGTGTTTTAAAATAATTTCTGCGTGTAGAAAACGCATGCCACAAAGGCTTCATAATAGCCCTGCCATAAGCATCTACCTGCATATCATACTCAAGTCTCAACACGCCATTGAGTCATTTTTATTCGCAAGAAGTTGAAGTAAATTGTATATAGTCGCTAAGTAAGAACTTAGTGAGTGTTTAAAGGTGATATTTCCTGTGTTAGAAGACAATCTGCTGAACGATTGAACATTGCTAACCAAGTGGTGAATATATTGTACCTATTAGCTTATATGTGGACAGTAAGGTAATATTTATCCTGTTATTATCGCTTGTATGTATATATTTCATCTCAAAGTTATCCCAGCTAATCGTAGCAGTTCTGCAGGAACATAAATGAACATTTAAGTGTATATAGCTGCAAGATTATGTTTATAATCATATACTAGTTTAACATTACAATTGTTTATGCATGCTTTAGGTTTTAAGAGTATTATTCATGTCACATTCTTCAAGGTCAACATTTTGCCTCGACTGATATTGTTCATATCGTAGCACTGACTACGTGTAATCACTTATTGTTTATATTTTGTATATTTATGAGCTTCTAGTTATTTTCAGGTAAAATAACTTATTAAAATATTCATATAATACTAAAGCTTTTTGTTTTATTTACAAATTGACTTTAGAACTAGCCCTATGGTAAATTTTAGTGCCTAAGAGCACATCTCTGTTTGATTCAGAAAATAGGACTGAATCACCCAAAGTAACCGAATTTTGACGACTAACCAAAAACAATAAAATTGGTTATAAAGTATCGGAACCGGCTCAAATGACTAATATAAATTGAAACTAACTGTAATTAACAGAAAGTTGATTGAACGACTAATCAAAACTAGCCAAAGTAACCCAAAGCACTAAGGGCTTAAACCTATCGGAACAGATTAAAAATATTAAGGTTAGTTGAAACTAATCCAAATTAACCTAATTTTGGCGACTGACATAATTTAACAAAAAACATTTAAATTGGTTATAATGTATCGGAACCGCTTCAAATGAGTAAAATAAATTGAGCTAACTGAAAGTAACCGAAAGCTGATTGAATGACTAACCAAAAGTAACTAAAAGCACCGAAACCGGCTAAAACGTATCGTAATAGATTAAAAATATTGGAGTAAGATAAAATTTACCCAAATTAACCGAATTTTGGCGACTAACCTAAACTAACCAAAAAACAGTAAAATTGGTAATAACGTATTGGAACCGGTTCAAATGACCATAATAAATTGAAAGTAACTGAAATTAACCGAAAGTTGATTGAACGACTAAACAAAACTAACCAAAGGTACCCAAAAAGCGAAAACATAAATCAAAACAGATTAAAAATATTAAAGTAAGTTGAAACTCACTTAAATTAGCCGAATTTCGGCGACTAACTAAATTTAACCAAAAACATTAAAATTAATTATACTCGTAATGTATTGGAACCGGTTCAAATTCTAAAATAAATAATAACCAACTAAAACTAACAGAAAGCTGATTGAATGTCTAACCAAAACTAATCAAAAGTAACCAAAAGCACTAAAACGTATCGGAATAGGTTACAAAAATTAAAGCAAGTTAAAACTGACCAAAACGAGCAGAACTTTGGCGACTTGCCAGAAAGTAACGAAAAACACTAAATTTGATTATAGCGTATCGGAGTCGGTTCAAATGACTAAAATAAATTGGATCTAACTGAGACTAATCGAAAGTTAATTAAACGGCTAACCAATACTAACTAAAAGTAACCAAAAGCGCAAAAACGGGCTAAAACAATTCGGAACAGGTTAGAAATATTATCTACAGCAACGTCATGGCTAGTTATATATTAATAGATTTTCCTATCTACAAGTGGAAATTAATTTTTTAGGTCTTCATATCCGCACCTTTTTTTATTTTTTTATAATTATGTTAACAAAAATTATAATGTTAAAAAGGCATTTCTTTAATTAAATATATTTTAAACACTCGTGTTTGTATTTTTACTTTTTTAAACTCTGCTTTTAGAAACTATTCGAATTACACAAATCACATGTTTGCGTTTTTATTCATTATTTTCAAAGTCCTCCCGGTTGCATCTTTGCAAAGGACTGTGAATTTTTCAATAAATTAAGCTGGTTTTAGACTATTGTTAAGAAGTTACGGCTTAGTTTATTATATTATACAATTCCACATTCGATTTTTGTTTCAGATGTGAACAGTGGATGAAATCTAACGGTATGCCACTCGACTAGTTTTTACAAAAAGAAAATGAATTCGGTCCGTCTCTTAATTCCCGATCTAGCGCGGTTAGTTTCACTTAGTATCAACTTATTGAAGTCATTTGAACCGGTTCCGATACGTTATAATCAATGGTAATGGATTGGGTGAGTTTTGGTTAGTCGGTCAATCAACTTTCGGTTAGTTTCACTTATTTTATTGATTTGAGCCGGTTCCGAAACGTTATAATAAATTTTTCATAAACCGTCTCGTGACGTTCAGGAAAAATTTCAGTGTCGTGACGCGACCATGAAAAATCACTCGCATGAAAACAGAGGTATTCATTTGAACCGGCACCGACACGTTATAATAAAATTTAATGCTTTTGATTAGTTTTGGTTAGCCGCGAAAATTCGGTTTGTTTTGGTTAGTTTTAACTTACTTTAATTTGTGTAACCTATTTTAGCACGTTTTGGTGCCTTTGGTTACTTTTAGTTAGTTTTGTTTGGTCAATCAACTGTCGGTGAGTTTCAGTTAGTTTTAATTTATTTTAGTCGTTTGAACCGGCTCCGATACGTTTAACCAATTTTAATGTTTTTGGTTAGTCGCTAATATTCAGTTAATTTGGTTTATTTTCAACTTACTTTAATACTTTTAATCTGTTCCGATACGTTTTAGCACTTTTTGGTGCTTTTTGTTACTTTTAGTTAGTCGTTCAATCAACTTTCGGTTAATTTCAATTAGCTTATTTTAGTCATTTGAACCGGTGCCGATGCCGATACGTTATATCCATTTTTTCCGTTTTTGGTTAATTTTGGTTAGTCGCCAAAGTTTGGTTAATTTGGGTTAGTTTTAACTTACTGTAGCTGTAGCCCTTTTTAGTGCTTTTGGCTAGTTTTGGTTAGTCGCTCAATAAACTTTTAGTTAATTTCAGTTAGTTTTAATTTATTTTAGTCACTTGAACCGACTCCGATACGTTACAATCAAATTTAATGTTTTCGGTTAGTTTTGGTTAGTCACCAAAATTCGGTTCATTTAAATTAATTTTAACTTACTTTAATATTTTTAATTTGCCCGATACGGTTTAGCCCTTTTTGGTGCTTTTGGTTAGTTGTTCAATCAACTTTCGGTTAGTTTCAGTTAGTTCCAACTTATTTTAGTAATTTGAACCGGATCCGATACCTACGTTATAACCAATTTTAATGTATTTGGTTAGGTTTGGTTTGCTGCAAAAGTTCGGTTAATTTGAGTTAGTTTTAACTGACTTTAATTTTTTTAATCTGTTCCGATACATTTTAGTTATTTTTGGTGATTTTGATTACTTTTGGTTAGTTTGGGTTAGTAGTTCATCACGCATATGACATCATGGTGTGGCAAATGCAGCATGCAGTTTTTCGCAATTTGATGCCTCATAACAGGAAAACAGAAACATTTTCAATGTTAAAAGTACTACGGCAGACGTAGCGCGATTAGAGAAATTCTCACAAATGCAGCCAATCACTTGAGAAATGCACCCGGTTAATTGGCCATGTTAAAGAGGACGCCAAATAAGTCAGCTAGAGTGGAGGACAGCTCTGCTCGCAAAGCCATCACCGAAAACTCACGATTTCGCAGAAAATGTGAGAGAAATACTCGTAGCGTGAGTAATGAAGTGTTAAGACCTTTAAGAAGCTATAAATTTAGTTTACTAGCTTAATATGTCCTTTTTTATATTTAAATTCCCACAATATTTGTTAGGTACTTTGAACATTCTGCTTTATACATGTTTTAATAGATAAATCAAGTTACAAACTGTTAAATAAATTATTTTAATTGATATTACCTTTATTTATAATGTTTTCGAATTTAGTATACGTTACTATTTTGTGTAACTTTATTACATAGTTATATTCATTTGAACCACGTATTAAAAATTACCTTAATCGCTCTTTGAAATATCGTGTATCAAATAATAACCGAGGAAATAATTTTGCATCAGGTAATACTTTTTGAATCTCCCCTCACAGACTACTCGCTGCAGGTAGAGTATAAACTAATTTTTTACCGTGCTGCGGCTTTTGCGTTTGATCCAAAAACATGAAACGATTTTTGCTGAGTGAATCTACTCGATATTATTTGTACTCTGCCCTCACCAAGTAATACATATTATTTCAGTGACTTGTTATCGATTCCTCTGGATTCCTCTGGATATATAAATATATACAGGAATGCTATAGCTTGTTACATGTTATATGAAGTAGATACGGCTACCAAAGCCGTATGGGTAATTTGTTGATATATTATTTTAATTTAACTAAACTCTTTCTTTTCTACCATAAATCGCAGAATTACATTATCTTTAAAAACGCAAGGCTTACCCACAATAATTATTCTTGCCGCCTGCTTAAAATGCTTCCGTTTTCTTTTAATGAACAATATTATCACATTACCAATTCTTATTTAGGCCTTGATACCGCTCGCAGGATCCTAAATATTAAAACATAGCTACATCCTTCCTTGCTTCCCCTCACCAGGGAAGACATATCAAAAAAATCTGACAAAGAAAAGCAGATCGCGACAAAATGTAGATTTATACATTAAATTGCTTGAAATCTCATTAAAAATAGTTTGAAGCTGGAAACATAAGTGAGGATCAGGGACAGTGATTTCTGGTAGATTTTATGGCAAATTTTCACGTAAAATTTTACTCTTAGCATATCGATGCGTACAGCTTCTGTGGTAAGTAAATCTCATTTAAAACGATTTGAAAATGGGAACATGAACTAGGATCGGATCATTTAGATATTTTTCAAACGATAAGCGGTTTCTGCCGATCTTATGGTAGATTTCAAGGCAAAATTTTACTATAAACATCCAAGTTGTGGCAAATAATTTCAAAACATGGAACACAAAAAATACTTATATGTCATAATATTAATCTGGCCTTGTTGAAGTTTTTTTTACTTCTGCCGTGTGATCTTAAGCATCTACCGTTTTTTAGGCAGTTAAGTAGATGATTAGTAGAACTGATATATTATAGAGACGGGCGTAAGACTTTAATGTTTTATATATCCGACTGTTTCTCTCGCTTGGCTGAAGTAAACTCGAACCGACTTTGCTGGAATAAGCATTAGTTATATAGCCGAACGTAGACACTTTGAGCGTTAGTGTCTGATGGCTCAGTCTTATTCACTACCCTGGGAGAAAATGTGCTAAGTGCTAAGCGCGTCTAAAGTCGTTTTCACTTCAAACATATTCTCACTGAAGTAAATATTCCACTCTGAAAAATTATATATTTTTTTGTTCTGCAAAATAATTATATACATTTTTTCTATAAAATTTGCTTTATTGTTCAATAAACACTATATGAGGTAAAAAGTTGATAAATAATTTTATAATACTAATTCTGGCAGATTATTGCTGTCTATTGAAACAATAGTTTTAATTGAGGATTTATGGTACTTACTATATATAATATTTGTATAGTTCAGTGTATCAAAAATAACTAAGAACTCAGTATAGTAAAGAACCAACTGTCTGGCCGTCTCTAATTTTGGCGGTTCCCATATTGTCTAATAATTGTATAATACAGTTTTTATATTATTGGCTTAGTTAAGCATTAATTATACAACATCAGTTTTCAATAAAATCTGGTTAATTGCAATGTGAGATACTGTCATTATTTTCTCCAATCCCGCTATGGAAAATTATGTATGGTAGTGTCATCAAGCTTTCTTTTTTTTGTCTAAACATATGTTTCTAAAAACCGAAAGTACCCATTTAAATAAGATCAGAGCTATAAAATAAATTAGTCCTACAACACATAACAATGACAGAAGCAAAAATGCAAAAACATCCAACAAATAATACTGATAAAATGGAATTGTTCTTGCCGGAGTATGAATCATATGGTCCACATTTCCCTTATGCCTGACGATATACTCTGTCCACCATATCGCTTTCTCCATCCCACTCATTGGCTGGTCCGTACTTAACTGATTTAATAATTTTATATTGTCGGCATATAATTTTTCACTCATTACTTCAACAATAGCTTCTTTTAGTTCTGTTGTATTTATCGTTGGTTTGGATGAAACCAATTTCACAACTCTTTTGAGTTCTAATTTTTTCGCGTTGCTGTACTGGTCGGCAAAAATCGGAATAATCACCATTGGTTTTTCAAAGAATATGGCTTCTTCGAGTGACTGTATTCCTCCTTGTGTGACGAACAATTTTATATTGGGATGGCCTGCAATACAAAATATTTAATTATATAGTTATTTTTACAACAGTTTTTTTCAAAAATAATTATTTATATTAAATTTTGCGTAGTTGTAATGATCCGGGGGCGCGTGAATAATTCTCATTAATTTATTTATTAAATTAATTCATAGTTTTAAGCAATCAAGCAAAAAATAAAGTAAGTTCCGTTCTAGTTAAAAATTACTGAACCAAGTCTTGAACTAAATGGCAGACCATAGCAAGAAAAAATAGTTGTTGAGAAAGTTAAGAAATGCTCGACCCCGGCTAAAGTTAATTTAAATCGCAACTTATGCAGAAAGGAAAAGCCAGGAAACGTGCCAAAATAAGATCTAGCATACGCCATCCTAATATAAAATAATTACTATGGAAAAATGAACCACCTGTGAAACTCTTGAACAAATAATTGCGCATTTAGCCTGAGTTTAGGGCCCTTGCTCCAAGCCTTGGAAGGTGGGCGGATCGAAAAGTCGGCCAATAAGAAGCTAAAGTTTGAAATGCGAACACCTGTTCATTTCACCAAAATATTTAAATTACCGACTACTAGCGGGAGGAAGAGGGTAGTTGCTCATGGTGTTTAGGTAAGGTATTTTCATCGAAATAGGGCGTCAACATACTGTTACTGCGAACCTGTTTTTTTTTTGTTTTTAATTTTATGTGTGTGCCAAAGGCCACGAAAGGCTGAGGCCAAAAATATATCCATGACGGTATCGTGACCTGTTATATGGCTTAAACCGTCAACGTCCAAGCATCCAAACATGCACGCTTGGTGCAGTTCATGACACCTTTTTTAGACAACGCAGTAGTACTTTCACGGTAGTTATTGTATTGTAGAACTAGAATAACTACTACTTTTTTGGCTCTCCGGCCGGGAATCGAACCCGGGTCTCCCGCGTGACAGGCGGGGATACTGACCACTAACTAACCCAAACTACCTTTGCGTTCGTGCGAAGACGGTTGCAAAAGAAATTGAAGGTTATGTCAACGTGGAAACAACAGGAATTAGACCTTATAAGGCAACAAATAAGGCTTAATGATGGAAAACTCACCAGAGAAAACTTGGAAACTATCCATCAACAAATTCCAAATAGATCACTACCCGCGATTAAGAAGAAATATCTGGAATTAAACCATAATGCAGAACCACGCGCAGTGGTAAACAAGTGGACAGAACGTGAGACAAAAAGGCTAATCAGGGCGTATAAAGCAAGAACAGAGACACAAATAACATACAGAATTAGAGCCATTTTAGACCTTTTTCCTGGCAGAATACAGAAGGGTCTTGCTACTAAGCTTCGTGAGCAATATCCAACTGTTTATTACATGAGAGACCTGTCAAGCTGCAGCTCGAGTGATTCGTCAGAAGATAATAATAACGAGGAGGATAAAGATGAGAATGAAGAAAATACAAACCCCAGACCAGCAACCCCAACCCAAGAACCCCAGGAGCCACCTGCAGAACCAACCCCAAACGAACACCAGCAACAACAAGGGTCTAGTCAAACGAGCAGTCAAAATTCACAGTCACGGGTGGAGATCGGTGAGGAGTTACACACCCCAGCTACAATACCACCAGTCTGTGAAATAAACGACGAAGAAACAAGGATGCTAAAAGGAATATTTGACAAATTTTTACAAACAGCAGGCAAAAAGGAGAAAAACAAGAAATTTTTCCTGAGGCCATCAAACAACGCAAAGGTTAACAAAATTGACAGTATATTACAAGACAAAATATACCAAATACAAAACAATACAGACACTGATGTCTCAAAAAGAAAAGACATAAAAAATTCTATTTATGTCACTGGGGCACTCCTGAGAAAGACTGCTTTAGGGAAAAGGGTAACTACAAACCAAAATATCTCATAACTGAGAGAGAAATAGACATCCACATACAAAAAGCTAAAGAAATATCCTCAAAGAGGGGAGAGAGGCTAAGCAGAAGGCTCATGAATGAAGTTAGGACAATGAGGAGGCTAAAAATGACACCAAGGCAATATGTAACGTCAACCAAGGAGAGAAAGAGAATTCTAGAAGTAAGGCTAGCTGAACAAAATAAAAGAGCTGAAATAACTGAATTAAGAAACAGATTCTATAGCAAACCATCAATAGATGTGCTAAACAACAATAACAACAGAAAAAATAACCTCACAGTAGAGAAAACTGAAAAATTCTATAAACAACTCTACCAGCAGTTGTCAGGAACTACACACCAATTTTTACCAAATGGCTTCACAAATTAAAAAAACACTCCAAAGCCCAGCAGTATGAAGACCAATTGGAAGAAAACAACATCGAGAGGGAAATTAATAGCGTACTGAAGAAGACTGCTTCTTGGAAGGCGCCAGGCGAGGACCGAATCCCGGCCTACTTGTACAAAGTACTACCAGCAGCAAAAAAGTACCTTATCAAATTCACAATAGATACTCTAAACAATAACTCCAGGTTTTCAGACGCAGATGTCCGAGCTGATGTAGTACTATTGTACAAGAAAGGAGACGATACCAATCCAGCCCATTACCGACCAATCCCACTGTTCAACATAGATTACAAAGTGATCACAGCTGTCATAACCAACATTTTGAAAAGCTCACTTCCCGACTGGGCTATACCCCTGGAACAGATGGCAAGAGATAATGTATGGTGAACGGTGCATAGACTGCTGCTTGACAATGACAAAAGCATCACTTCTCTGGCAAGACTGAACAGGACCAGTAGCTTCTCGTCATGGTATGATGCTCGGAAGGCTTATGACTCGGTTCACCACGGATGCTTGAAGAGACTCATTGATGGCCTGCCACTCCACCAAAACATCAAGCACGCCTTGAAAAGTGCAGTGAAGTTATGGTCTCTCAGGGTGCAAATAAATAAAAACAAAACTAGACCAATCCCAGTAAAAAGAGAACTGCTACAGGGTGACTCCATTAGCCCACTCCTGTTTGTGTTGATGACAGCCTGTGTCATCGCGCACCTGCGCACTAATCCAGAGATTTGCAAAGAAACTAGGGGAAAACACGAAACCATAGCGGTCATGGGTGACTTCAAGTGTCATGCCCTCACGAAAAATGGTATCAAGTTGATCACCACAGAGCTTACCAAAGCTACACGGGAAATAGGCCTGAAGTTGAATATCGCCAAGTGCGGTATGTACTCCAGGAACGCTACAGACGTGGAAGACGATTCTGCCTTTCCTGCCCGAAATAAGAGAAGGCTACAAGTACATGGGCTTGAAGCAGCTGGAGTATGACACACTGCAAAACTCTGACAGAGTGGAAGCAAAGCTTAAAGAACACATTGATATCATCCTGAAATCAGACCTTACAACAGCTCAAAAGGTCAGTCTGATAAATAGTACGGCAGTGCGGTAGTTTACGTGACAGCAAATATATCACCAGATGAATGAAGAAGCTCAACTTTAAAAATAAGCAGAGACCTAGACAGCAGGATACGGAAGAAGCTAGTCGAACACAAAATCAAAGGCAGAACATCATCAAATGCTTCAGTTTACTTGCCAGCCAAAAAAGGAGGCTTAGGTATAAGGTCTATAGAACATGAGACTGAAATTGGCTTTGCCAAAAAAGGTATATATTTGTTGAAGCATAGGGACCTCACAGTGTCTGAAAAATTGTTAAACTTTAAAAAAGCTGGATGCCATAACCCTCTTAGCGACATGGAGTTCATGAAGTTCAAACACCAGATGAACCAAATATCAGAAACTGCAAAAAGGTTGTAGCTGATCTAAACAAGAAGTACTTTGAAGACTTACAAGGGGAATGGACCAGAAACATGCACTATGGAAAAGTGGTTCATCAAGAGGCAGACAAAATCACATTCCCAGGCTACTTATCTCCAAACTTGGACACTTGGAGGAGGGGAATACTTAAATCGGCCGCTGAAGAGCAATTACACGGACTGAGCTATTTGCCACTTAGACGGAACTGTAGCAGAGGGTGTAATAAAACCGAGACAGAATACCATGTTTCAGCCGCATGTGTCACCAACGCTTACATCACTCGTCACGACAATGTTGTACATTGGATCCTGAAAACATTGCTGAAGAGTCTAAGTGCCCCACAACATCACTCCAGGAACCTTCAATTCGGTCAGGCCGTGTGCAACGGTCAGTTTCTGTCCCAGGGCCGTCAGGTGACCGTCCAAGCGAAAAAAGGTTTTATCACAATAAGCCCAAGATTTTGGTGAGGTTCACAAATCCTGTCGAGATCTTCATTATAGAGGTAGCTGTCTCGCACATTCAGAACTGGTGCATCCAAGAACATCTTAAGCCAACTCTGTCAATCAGCTCACAGAGTTCAACCTACCACAGGTGACCAGAGACCTCAACATTGTTAGCGAATTGGGGAAGATCTACAGATGCCCTGTCAAGCTGGCCGTGTTTGTGGTGGGTTGCTACGGCCAGATCATAGCTACCGACGAACACAAGGAGTTCTGTGAAATGCTGAAGAAGAACTTGAAGGTTTCCAACAGAGACAGCAAAATCTTCCTCAACAAGGTCACCTACAGCGTCGCTGTTTCCACAAGCGACATCCTCATTAAAAGGTTGAATGAACCAAGAAGCGATAATTAAACAAAAGTGTTAGTTTTGACAGACTTTGTTATTTCTCGTTTAATTTTATTTTATTCTTGTGATTTATATTACTTTGCCCAAAGACACAAAACTTTGTCCCACTGTAGATAGCTTAGCTTAGGTACTTATTAATCGACATTCCATTGTATATTGTTCCTTTGATTTTTTTATATATTGTGATCTTTTTACTGTGATATGGCTGATACAAAATTGTAAATTATCTTTGCATTCATTTCATTCATTTTTAGGAGTATGCACATTTTATGTATACAATGACAAATGTAAATAAAGCTTTATATACTACCGGTGCAGTGTTAGAACCGGAATTGAAGAAAAGGTCGAAAACATAGTAAATAAATAAAAGAGTGAAATGGGGGTTCATTACCTAGTCATATATGTCATAAATATATAACCTATGTTGTTAAATGATTATTTTACCTAATAAAGAGGCTGTAAAACCCAAGTCAGCTAGGTATACGATAAAAGGTCTTTTAAAAATGCACCGCTAAAATTTTAGGACAGATTGCTCCTACCAAAATAAATAATGGAATTATGTTCTAAAGGGTGTTCCTTCAATTTCTGGTTTGTTGCTGTTTTGTTTGCTTCATTCCCTTTGCCGCTTTTGAACAAAACTCCAAAGATGGAAAAAACTGTGATAGAACGACTCGACGAGTCCGTTTGGCTTTAGCAAGCATCCATATATGTATAATATCGAAAAAATCAGGAAAAGTCAAGCAACACCGGTTTTTGCTGATTCAATGGAACGCATCTAATCTTCAAAATATGATGAATGAACAGTTTGTTCATAAAAATAAAACAACCCTACATAACAAAAATATTCAATAGATTATGAAACGACTCATCATCTTATAATATGATAAGCATAATTACCTTTAAGTCACATTTACATAAAAGCTGTTTAAATTTTGGAATCACTAGAGGGTTAAAAGCTAATTATGCTAATAAATTATAATAAAATATCATTCGTACGTAAAACATCTTGCTGTGGCAACCAAGCAGCTGTCATTATATTTTCAGGCATTTTGTATTCCTCATGGTTATCAAATTTCCACAAGACCGAGTAGGGCAACTGTTTGAAAATTTCTATGATTCCAATTATAGCCTTTCTATCCAAATTTTCACTTCTTGCATTACTTCCCAAACTGAAATATATCACTCCTTTTTCTGCCTTATCCAGAAACTCTTGGATATCCTAAAATACAAATCAAGAATTCAGGAAGGTGATACATTTTTGATATCGTATTATGTAGACTTTTTATGCCACTATTTATTTTAATATGCAGTAAGCTGCAAGAACTATTCGCGCAATCAGTAAGATCCCATTTACATTATGAGCTAACCGACTAGGTTGCATGGCTGCAGGCTCTTGAATCAAATGGACCTTTTTATGACACTATAGTAAGAGACAATACATTCTTAGGTAGCTTGTAAGTAACTAGAGATGCAGCATTATTCTTCCTCTTCTCCGGCAAAAGTTAGAAGTTCAGATAATATAGTAAAGTACAAGTTAAAAAGTATAACAAACTATGTCAAGCATAAAGATCTATTTCTCAGTATTCATAACTATTGTCGAGCTTAAAGTGAACCAGTGAATAAATGGTCGACAACTCAAGTAAAGCCCTTAAATCGGTTAAAGAAGCATAGCGCTGTAGTCGCGATTCTCAATAGTCCAGTCGTTTAAGGTACAAGTCTTTTAAAAAAAAATAAATGTTTAAAAGTTGCAGTGTTATTAAACGGATAAAGGTGGTACAATTAAAAGGGTCAATTATAAATACGCGCAATATTCGTAAATGTAGTAATATGTTTAGTGTCAACTCGAAAACTAGAAGTAAGTGACCGTAAATTATACCTTGGCATTAATATTTTAACCCAAATTAAGTCAAGCATAAATACTAATTTCTCAGTATTCACAATTATTGTCGAGTTTAGTTAATCAGTGAATAAGCGGTCGAAATTTGAAGCAAAGTTCTAAACCGGTTAAAGAATCCTAATATAATATTTTATATTGCACAAGCGCCATAGTCGTGATTCTCATCATTCCAGTCGTTTAAGATACAAGCCTTATAAAATAAAAAAAGTTTAAAAATTGCAGCGTAATTAAACCGACAAAGGTGATACAATTAAAAGGGGCAATTATACATACGAGTAATATTCGGGAAGGATATGAATAGTGATATATTTAGTGTGACCTCGAAGACTAGGTGTCAGTAACCCTAAATTATGTATTACAATTAATATTGTAGTGACTTTATAGACTATAAAAACTGCAATGATTGTGCGCTATAGTATAGTGATTGAACTGACGTACATATAAACTATAATTGTTTCCATGTTCCATATTTGTAATGTCATTCCAAACTTCAAGTACAGGGTGGCCAACTAAGAATGCGAGGTACTGTATCTGGCAAACTATCCATCGTAGAGACTTGCGGCAAAAAATGTGATTACTAAAACGGTCAAGAGAAAAACCTGGAAAATATTTTGAAGTTTCTAAAATTACCACTAGGGGGCGTAACTGCAATCTTGAATCTAAAAAAAGTGGTTTCTGTGAATTCCGCTATATTAACCTAATAAAAAAATACCACATATTTGAAGTTAAGGATAATGTAAAACTTTTTTGTTTAATGCTTTTTGCTGTATCTCTAAAAATAAAGTGGTGGGGGTATTCAAAGTTTTTTTTAAATAACACCCTGTATCTGCCAAACGGCTAAGCCGATTTTAACAAACTTGGGTTAGTTCAAAGGAGCTATTCTTGGGCTACAAATGTTGTATTATTTACAGTTTCGTTAGTTTCACATGTCGCCGCTAGAGGTCTATTTTCGACATTCCGCCAGAAATGGTTAATTTTCTCAAAAAAATAAATGCATTGATATGATTTTTTCCCATGAAAAAGTAGCTAAATAATGGCTAAACAAGCTCGCGAAAACCGCATCTCGATATCTTGTTCCTAACCCAAAATATAGGCAAAAAAATTTATTACTTACGGAAATCCCTTAATATTTTTTTTACTATATTTATCTCGAATTTGCTCTTTTATAAAAGTTGTGGCCCTGAAAAGGATCTATTTAAAAAAGGAAGGTTCTTAGTGCCCCCGCAAATGCTCGAAATGCTGACCATCACGCTCTATGCATTGCTGAAGCCTCTCATGGGTAGACAAAACTGCAGTTTCAATTTCGGCTCTCGGTATGGGTCGTATTGCAATACGAATCCGGTTTTTCAAATCTTCTCCGGTCGTCGCGTCGGTTGAGTCTGGAACACGATGTCCTTTAACCGCCCCCATAAATAAAAATCCAGACAAGTTAAGTCTGGTGATCGCGGAGGCTATGGAAACAGACTTCCTCTTCCAATCCACCGCAGTTGAAATACTGCATCGATATGCTCTCGCACATTAATAGCAAAATGTGCTGGGCAACCATCCAACTGCAAAAACAAGTTTTGTCTCGTTTCCATAGGCACATCTTCCAACAACGACGGTAATTGATTGGCCAAAAATTCAAGAAAGACATTGCCATTTAGGGGTTGCTCGAAAAAATATGGCCCAATAATTTCGCCTTCCAGTACGCCACACCACACATATTTAAACTCCAACGTCCTTGGTGCTGAACTTCACACATCCAATGCGGATTTTCTGCAGACCAATAGTGCATATTGTGCAGATTGACTCTCCCATCACTATTAAAAGTGGCTTCATCGGTCCAAAGAATTTGAAATAAAAATTCTCTATTTTCGCGTATCACACCTAACATCCAATGGCAATAGTCTAACCTGCGATCAAAATCTTCTTCATTTAAAGCCTGATGTAGAACTACATGATATGGATGCATTCTAAACGTAATTAAAAAAAAGTTTCAACAAATACCTATATTGTGCTAGCCATTAGAACTTACCTATAATCCTTCAAGGTATTTTGAACCGTTGTTCGTGCTATGTTCAACCCAAGCGATAACGCTCTTGTGCTATAAATTCCTTCAATATACCCCAGTACGTAGTTGATATTTTCTTGTGTTCTTCCAATTTTTTGCCGTTGAAACGCAGGCCGAAAACTACCATTGGCTCGTAAGCTCGCCACTAATCAGGGAAAAACTCTCACATCGCAAGGACGTCGATTTGGATAACGGGCCGCGTAAACTCTTTTAGCTACTGCGGCATTTTGAAGACATTCAAAATAAACCGCGAACCGCAAGCATATCAACAGCTTCATAATTCGTGAAACGCATTTTGTAAACACAAAAATTGCTCAAAATAAAGCGAAACTATTGACAACTATTTGAGGAAGAATTACTTATATTTTCATTTGTTTTCTTTCCATGGCCTGCTTCTATTAATTGTCTACCCATGAGATGCTTCAGCAATGCATAGAGCGTGATGGTCAGCATTTCGAGCATTTGCGGGGGCACTTCCTTTTTTAAATTGGTTTTTTTCAGAGCCACAACTTTTATAAAATGAAAATTGGAGATAAATATAGTAAAAAAAAATAAGGGATTTTCGTAAGTAATAAATTTTTTTGCCTATATTTTGGGTTAGGAACAAGATATCGAGATGCGGTTTCCGCGAGCTTGTTTAGCCATTATTTAGCTACTTTTTCATGGGAAAAAAATCATATCAATGCATTTAATTTTTTTGAGAAAATTAACTATTTCTGTCGGAATGTCGAAAATAGTCCTCTAGCGGCGACATGTGAAACTAACGAAACTTTAAATAATACAAAATTTGTAGCCCAAGAATAGCTCCTTTGAACTAACCCAAGTTTGTTTAAATCGGCTTAGCCGTTTCGCAGATACAGGGTGTTATTTAAAAAAAAAACTTTTAACACCCCCCACCACTTTATTTTTAGAGATACAGCAAAAAGCATTAAACAAAAAAGTTTTACATTATCCTTAACATCAAATACGTCGTTTTTTATTATAGCGGAATTCACAGAAACATCACTTTTTTAGATTCAAGATTGCAGTTACGCCTCCTAGTGGTCATTTTAGAAACTTGAAATTTTCCAGGTTTTTCTCTTGACCGTTTAGTAATTACATTTTTTGCCGCAAGTCTCTACGATGGATAGTTTCACAGATACAGTACCTCGCATTCTTAGTTGGCCACCCTGTACATATATGGATAACGTATAGAACTCAGTAATATTGTGCATATGTAGATAAAGTTGATATGGCTGAAAAGGCCAGGTATTTACTATGTCAACATATCAGGTTTATTGTAATTAACCGAATGCCTTTTCGTTTCGAACATCGTTGCAAAATGACACATTTTATAAAAACGCGAAGGCGCATCCACTAAATTATTAAATTTTTATCCGATCGGACGAAAAACGACACCTTTCCGATGTGTTTTCTCACCGCAAAAGTCATTATTCCAGTATATTGTATTCGTTGCTTGGCAATATGCAATAACTGTACAAGAATAGAAAATAACAGTCCGGGAATATAACATTCCCGGCCTAGGCCGGGAATGTAACATTTCTGTCATATTCAAACGCCTTGTTTGTCAGATCTGACGTCTATCAAAAGTAACATTTAGCTGTAGTTTCCGTAGCTACGTAATAAACTTCAAGCTCGCTCGATTCAAAACTTTATATTATGTTGAGTTTAAATTTAAAACACGTTTTTATTTACAGTAATATTTGGCTCTATTTATATAAGTACGTATTCTAATTAATTTCGATCGGATAAAAAATAGTATGTGCAACTCGTAGGAAAAGCACATTCCTGGACTCCTGTGTTGCTGGCCTCGGCTGCGCCTCGTCCAGCAACTATCACAGTCGTCCAGGAATGTTTTGCTTTTCCTCCTAGTTACACAATATACTATTTCGCTTACTTAAAGCTCCTTTCTTATCTTATCCTTGAAACCGCTCGCAAGGACATATAAAAATCTTACTCATAAAAAGGAGATGCGACAAAGAAAGCGCTATCAGGTGTCATCTGTTCACTTCGTTTAACAAACCTATCATGATTTAACGCATTTTCAAATCGCAAGTTTCAGGTGCATATACATTTCAGGAGAATGGATGCATGAGACGAGACTCCACCTTCAGTCGCCATGGTTGATCACTTTCGGGAGCATCTACTGATCAATCCAAGAAGTTGTTTTTCACGAGATTAAGGCTTTAAACTCTGTCCCGTTCCGTTAATAGCACAAATCATCGGTTAGAGCCGTAAATTATTCGTAAACCATAGCGTGACGGAATTTCCTGCCACCACCGTTCGAGAGAGGAAACTATCTGAAATTGACGACGATGTTAAAAAACGGTATAAGAAGAAAAGTGCATGTTTTTACTTCGTCAAGGAAATATCAACACTGAGCTGAGATTAATTAGCGAATATTGCCACAGAAAGCTACCAAACAGCCATAAAACGCATGTTATAGCAGAGGTGAAAAAAAATGTGAGACTATTAATTATTACCTTAGGACATAACACATTTAGGTGGTTACTTCCGCTTCGTTCTCGGGGATGATCGTCGAACTTCGAGGAACACAATGATAATAATAAAGCGAATACGAATCGAATAAGCTATATATGACCACTGACGAAGGCATTGCCAGAACGCAGAATGAGATTTGATTTCTATTTCGAGACGTGAAGAAGCACGTGGTTCTTCTCCTGATATTTTACTTGTAATATTATTGGTTTTTATCTGAAATTTCTATAAATTGTGACAACAGAAATTTGAAATTTGTTTTCTTTTTTCGTTTTCGATTTTACACCGAATTCCATTTCGGTTTTCGGCCGAAAATGAATTTTATTCCGAATTTGATCTTCGGTTTTCGGCCGAAAAACAACTTTATGCCGAATTTCGTTTTCGGTTTCGGCCGAAAAGAAAAAAACGGTTTTCGGTCGGTCTCTAGATCTCATTATCTCCTTAATTCCTATACTCTTTTGCTAACTCGGTGTGATCTGTCAACGCAGTAATTCTTCCCGTTAAAAAGTTTGTGTTAGCTTAAGTTACCCTCGAATATATAAGTCAGCCAATAGCACCACCATCGCATCAATAACGCATATTTGTCAAGCTGATATATGTCGGGAGCGTGAATTAAGTTAGCAAAATAGATGATAGATATGAGAGCGTAGAAAATGAAAACTGCATTTCACTTACTTTATTCATCTCTTTGGGCTCTTGTATGGTTGTTCCTCCACCAATTACTATTGTCCTGGGAGATGTAGATCTTGGATAAAGTAACACTGGACTAACAGAAATAAATAACATACTGCTTTTATTAACAAGCATTTGGAGAGGTAGAGAGATGTTTCCAAAATATTTATCCAGATTGTTTTTTCTTAAAGACATATACTGTGATTTAATGAAATCAAGTATCCAGTCGGAAACTGTGGAAACTAGTCGTTCCTTGAACGAAAGCTCGCCTACATATGGAAGGTAGGTTTCTGGATAGACCTAAAATCATACAAAATTGCATATTTACAGTATACCTGTTACATTGGCGCATATACCTATTAAATCAGCTATAGTGCTGAGACAACTGTAAATGTATCCACTGTGTTAGTTGAATCTAGTATTATGCTAGTTATATTTGGAATAATTGGAAAATAGTATTTCTTATCTCATATGTTTCATATTCTTTTAAGAATTCTTATACTTAATAATGTTGTGAAATTTATTTCCCATGAACTGCAAAAACATTGTTGCTTTTTGTCTCGATTAGTCTAAATTTATGAAGAACAAGAGGGATCTCAAATTAATGGAATTTGCATAATAAATTACCATCAAAATTACGTTTACTTGTTTTTCGAAATGTAGCTTCTCATATTTCATCATTTTCAAAATAGGTTGAAACATCATTTGAAGGAACCTGTTCCTTTAAATTAAATTAATGGAAATATATGGAAAATTTGTTTCTATATTCAGGATAACAAGGCATGAAACATACAGTGAGTAAGAGTTTTGTAAAGCATCTACTTCTTTAGGCGCCTTTAGAACACTACTTCTTCCTGGATGGTAAATTAAACTGAGCCGTCATGTCACACGTTTCTTTTTTTATAACATCTGGGGATAGCCGATGGGAAACTGCATATGAATTTAATAGAAATATTAATATTAGACTTTGAAAGCATTAACACTGTGGTAGAAGTCTCTCTACCTAAAGATACTTTACAGTGAAATATTAATTAATCAGAATTAAAGCTTCTTGCACTTACTATAGGATGATGATCGTTTAGAAACGTCCTATGGAGCGGAACAGCGGCCTCTAAAGATGACAGCATGATAGTGGGTGTATTAAAAAGTTCCCCAAATATTAGAAATTCCGGGAATATCCCTTCCACCATGACAACATCGAAATGCAAACTCTTGCCATTAATAAGATTTTGGACATCTGATAAACCTAGATATATATCTGTCAGCTCGAACATCACTTGCAACAAAAGTTTCACAAATTGTATGGGATGCTCTTGTACCATTTGCGCTGACCAGTTATTCTTTTCTACCAGAAATTGGTAACCAATGCTCAGATCTATTTCCGTTAGATTGCTCAAACTGGTATCATTTTGGGGGTTGGTCGTCAAAACTGTGACTTTATGCCCTAAAATTTAAATAGTTTTTACTTAGTAATGCACCTGAAAGCCTCTACCATGGAGCATATTGAAGAGAAGCCCTTCCCCCCTATGCCGTGTAGTAAAAATAAACCATTCCTCATTCTAATTCAAAGATATTCCAGTGATCCAGCGAACTTAGGGAATGCAGCCAAAAGTTTTCTGCAGGCAATTGATTGAAACGAACATACTTCTCTTGTAGACGGAAACCAATACAATATACCATATGTGAGGAGGTACTGCCTCGATTTCATTTAACTCAGTTATATGCACTATATATTACAATAGTGGTGATCCATTATTTGATATTATTAAGAATGAAATTATAAAAGATATTCTGGGTATTTTATTATATATTGTATTACAGGACTCTAAAATAGAGGGAAGAAAATTAGGTTATCCATAAAATCTCAGCCATAAGATGATGCGAAAGCGCCAGTCGCCGCAGATGCATATAATAATAATAATAATAATAATAATAATAATAATAATAATAATAAT
>MU182338.1:375768-389515 GCA_016904865.1 Pissodes strobi
AATAATAATAATAATAATAATAATAATAATAATAATAATAATAATAACAATAATAATAATATCCCTTCATTGATCCTGGCTGATTTCCCTAGTATTGCTCCTCCTCGCACCGGGAGATCGCAGAAGGAAATGGTGTAGGCGGTTATCTGACCCCTAGGAAAACCTGAATCAAAAGAGAACACCCATAAGAATGGAGTCACGTCGAAGCCGCAGAAAAAACCGCTGTCTGGGGATCGCCAGGGCATGTCTGGAGCCGGCGCTGAACATGACAGCATACGAACCGCCGTCGGTGGCAGGATGTTGAGGAGGCGGACCCCTGTCGCACAAGAAGCAACAGCCCAACAACTTCAACCATGAGTGGAATCGGAGCATTCGGCAGAAGAACAAGAGCCCCCTCTACCTGCTGGCTCGCCCCCCCGTAAGGAGAGCTGCCCGTAGGAGAGCACACACTGGACGTATTAAGTGGAGCCGCGAGTTAAACTCTGATGTAATGCGAGCCTTTTATTATGTCAACCAGTGCGACGACAATCCACTCCCAGGATGAAGACATTCCCTTCATGCCGAATTCTCCCGAAGACACCCAGAACTACAAGTGATTCGACAGAACAGAATAACGCTGACCGGAAAAACATCATAACTAAGAGAGGATGGCTAACGCGTGTCGAGTTGGAAGCCATCAAACAAGAGGTAGGCAACAGCAAATTGTTCCAAATGAGCCACGAGACCGGACCGAACAAATATTCCATCTAGTTGAGACGCCTCACTTACAGGACCGTCAAGACGAACCCTATCAGCTCGACAGCACGTGAGCGACAAATTCCATAGCCTTCTATCTTATTCTGATCCTCTTAACCGTCCGTCTTTGCCCAAACTAAGAAGCATTTTCAAGGCCAGACAGAACATTCAATGAAGTTCTGGGGAACACCTTGCCTCTTTCCGCACACTAGTGCGCTGCTGTTTTTTGGCCATTATGGGTGATGTCATAGGCGCATACCTGCAGAACATCCGATCGGAAAATAATCAGGAAAACCACTGTAATAGCGAACCCAGCAGGAATTTGTTTGGAAGATCCACAGCACCACCAACAACCACCAACAACTTGTGCAACTAAAAGACCTCTTCAGACAACAAGCTAAGGCTAAAGGAGCTCGACTTCACAGGTACAACGAGCTTTCCAAGAAAAAACAACAAAATGCAGACTTCACAGCGAACAGAAAGACATTTTTCAGGAACTTGGAAACACTCCTAGAAAACCGAAGCATTGAACAAGTCCAAACCAACACAAATGAATTTCACAACTATTGGAGCTTCATCTGGTCAGAAGCAGTACTCTACAGCAGAGAGTCCGAATGGATAGCAAATGTTAAACAAAGTGCATCGGAAGTTGAAGAAATGTATGTGGATCATTTAACAGCATATTTCCCAGGCTATTAGGAAAACCAGCAATTGGAAAGCGACGTAACCAGATGGACTGCACAACTTTTGGATCAAAAATATCCCGGCATGTTTTCCAAGCCTTGCTTGTTTATGGAAGCATTGGACGATCCCTCAAAATTCCTTACAGATGGAAACACTTATATGCGGTTCAAGAAGGGCGACCCCGCTATGTGCCTGTCGGTAGTGTACAAACTCTTCACGTCACTTCTCAACAACCGAATATACGAACACTGCGCGACAAACAACATACTGGAGGAAGAGCAAAAGGGTTGTAAACAAGGATCAGCCGGGTTCAAACATCAACTTTCCATAGATGCAGTGGTTATAAAACAGGTTCAGACTAGGAAGAGAGATCTCAATATGTGCCATATTAACTACCGCAAGGCCTTCGATTCGGTCCCTCATGATTGGCTGATGAATGTACTAGAGATTTACAAGATTTGCCTGAAAGTAAGAGTCGTTCTCCAACATCTGGCTCTGAACCCTCTTTCTACGCTACTGAACAACACGAATATTGGGTACAGACTTAAGATCAGGAACGGACGGAGGTTATCCCATCTATTGTACATGGATGACCTAAAACTCTTTACAGAGAACCAGACTGGACTGCGCAGTCTAATTAACACCGTTGAGACCTTCAGCGGGGACATAAACATGTCATTTGGACTTGACAAATGCGCCATCATCAACATCAAATGGGGCGCAGTGGAAATACAAGAAGATCAATACCAAGATATCGAGAACTTGCATCCCGAAGCTACATACAAGTATTTAGTAATGCCTCACAGCCAACATATCGACCACACGCACCTGAAGAATATGTTCTCCGAGAAGTACAAGAAGAGAGTATACTCAAGGTTCTAAACATCAAACTTTCATCGCAGAACCAGATCGCCGCTCTGAACCCCTGGGCAGTGCCTGTTTTAACCTACACCTTTGGTATCCTTAAGTGGTCTGATGCCGACCTAAATGAACTCGACAGGCTATCTCGGCGACTGAGGACCAAATTCTGATATCTGCACACCAATGCATCGGTTAAGAGGATATACCTTCCCCGAGCAAGCGGTGGTCCAGGTATGATGAACATCTACAACTTGTGCAGAACCCAGGAGAAGAACATACGGCAACAATTGCTAAGATCCGAAAATGTTCTGATGCGAATAGGAGCCCAGGAGGATCGAGGAACTCCACACTTGAAAGTGTTTTACGATACATATTAACATCTTTTTATGGATTTCGATATCAAGAACAAAAATGTGTTCCGACATCTCTCACTGAACTACGCAATTGTATAGATGGGATATGTGAGCCAATAGCAGCCAAGTATTCCGTTCACAGCCAGAATTATAAGGTTATGCTTGGATAAACGTTAATTATTTTGTAGGGTCTTCAAGGAATAACAATAATTATTCTACAGCTCTCGATGGGATATTCTATATAGAACTTCTAGTGGTATCAGAACAAAAACCATGCCCGCCAGGGACAGTCCATAAAATTAAATTTTAAACTTTCCCACGTTTTTTTTAATTTCTTTCTGGTTTATGTCCGATACTTTAATCTTTAATGTGAGTTAACGTTATTTTGTACATCATCTAGGGATATCCTAAAAAGGCTTCGATGGTACCAGAACGAAAAGCCGCCCATCGGGGACTGTCCATAAAATTAAACTTGGTTTCCCCATATCTTTTTAATTTCTGTCTAGATTATATCCTTGTCGACACTTTAATATTTGATGTATGTTGACGATATTTTGTCCAGGTGTCAGAGAATGTCCTAGAAAGTCCCAAGTGGTTTCAGAACCAAAAACCTACCTGTCAGGGACTGGTCATAAAATTAAATTTGAGACTTCTCATTTTTTTACTTCTTTCTGGCTTATTACATTATTTTTGCATGGCATGTGTAAAACAAGCAAACAATTGTTAACGGCACATATAATATCTATCTATTGTATATGTCCTTGTGGACACTTCATTCGTTAATGTATGTTAATACTTAATGATATTTGTTACAGGTATTAAGGGATATCTTAGGAAGCTTGGTACTATTTACCTACCACTAGAGGCTTCTTAGGATATCCCTTGCTAGTTTTTCAACATATAGTTAACGCACATTTATTTATTTGTTTATTTGTTTATTGTGGCCAAAAAGGATACAAATAGGTACAATGTATATCCACTGGAGTATCCACAGTATTAAATTTAAAAAGTACAAATCAAGTTATAACATACATACAAATATAGGAACACATAACCATTAGTAGATAATATAATCAATCCATTACTGATATAACTGCCAAGCAAACCAATTTACTACTAACATTATTACTACTATTATAGAAATTTCAGCATTCATCCCTGTGAAGATAAAATATATTTTAAGATATTTTTGCATTGTACGAGAGACATTGAAAGAAATCGATATTATCACATACTATTCTTTATTAATCTGCACATCAGGGGTGAATTTTGGCCAGAAAACGTAGGCCTAAATGGTAAGTGAAATAATTCACTTGACTATATAGAGACCTCTGGGAGACATTAATAGAAACAAGTTTGAGAATATCACTGGCCTTGATTAGACCATTTACAATTTTAAATAGGAAAATCACATGATTCCCGATCCGCGAGTGACGTCAAACAAAAGTAGTTCCGTGCCAGTGAAATAGCATGATTTGAGATAAGGAAATTTAGCTTATAAGAGATAAATTTTAAGAATTTATTTTGAATAGCCTCTAACCGATTGACATAGGTACCCTGCTTTGGGTACATGTAAATTGGTTCAAACTAAGAAGGGTCAAAAATAATTTTTTCTACTTGCGTGCGGAAAAGTTCACTTTTCCGCACTCAATTTAGTTTAGAAAGTGCCACTTTTCCGCACTAGTGCCGAAAAGTACTTTTCCGCACTACTTTTCTGCACTAGTGCGGAAAAGTAAAAATATCAAAAAAAGTATACAAATTTGTCACACAGTATCTTCTATATTGATAATACCAAATTTAGGGGAACACGTCATGTTCGTTATAACAAAGCGGAAAACTAATTATAATTATTAAAGAATTATTATACAAAAGAAATATATCTACAAATTTGGGACAACCAGTATCATAAATATCAATAACTGCTATTAAATTGTTATTGTTTTATGCTTTTTAAATAAAATCTTGTCTAAAAAATTTATGTTTCTCAAGCGAATAAAAATAACTATTCTATTTGCCCAAATAAAACCAAATAAACGGTTCAATTTTTGATTTAGGTGCTTGTAGAAAAAATTTTGTTCCTAACTCAGGCGGAAAGTCTCTTTTCCTCACTCGACTGCTTGCTGAACTCCGCTGCGCGTCGTTCGGCAAACTGCAGTCGCGTGCGGAAAAGTATGACTTTCCGCACTAGTTAGGAAAATAACTATATTATACAGAATAAAAACTTTCATAATTTCAATTTTTAGTAGGTAACAGCACAGCGAAAAGAAACACATTTAATAAAATGTTGTCGACTAATTTTCTTTCTTGAATAAGATTCTATCATTTTTTCTATAAATTTTTGGCGGTTCTTGACTTTACCATTATGTATTTTAGCCGTAATATTGACGCTTTGTAATTTAACATAATTTTCAGTTTGAAATTCTTTAAGTTTTTCCAAAAAAATAAAAATGTTAGGATGTGTTTTATAAAAAGACGCATTTAAATGTTTGGGAGAAGACTCACAGGCATTAGTAGTGCGCGTAAGTTCAGTTGAGTGCTGAGCCCAAAGGTAAGGTGGAAAGAGAGAATCTTGTGTTATATAATTATCTATTAAATAATCTGAATACTTTTGAACATTTTCGTCTGTTGGTGTTATCGCAAGTAAATCAAAAACAAAGCAGTCGCTAACATCATGAGGACATAAAAATGTAAGACCAAAAGTCATTCGTAGCCATCTACCAATTTCAGAATGTTCGTTTCTATATTCGGGTTTAAGGCCGTATTTCTATACCACGATTGGGCAAGGTGAAACCGACACCCGATTATTTCTACTGAAGGAAAAATTTGCACCACTGCTTTACGGATGGCTTGCTCAAAATCAATAACAATTTTCGAAATTCTTAATGTAATACCACTATCCTTACAAATATTGACTACAATTATTCATTTATTTCGTAGCAATGAAAAAAATAATGGAATATAATGCACGTTACAATAACCATGTAAAGTAAAATATTGGCAGAAAAACTGTGTGCAGTATTAAATGTACCATCATCTAAATAAATATGTGTCACTTTTTCTAATATTTGAATATTAGATTGACACGAAAATATCGCTATCTCTTCCATTCTACCGTTACAAAGTAAAAAACTGCTCACCCCTACAAGTTGTGATGTTTGCCTTGTCAAGGAAGTCAAAAGTTTCCTGTATGGATCTTTTTCGGTAAACTTGGCTGCATTTTTCTACGAGCAGTCTAGTCGTCGGACACAAGCAACGTCAGATGTAACAATTGTGGATGGCAGATTTTCTTGAAGCACTCTGCGAATAATCTTGGCAGGTTTTTCGGATAGGTCTTCTACAGCTTTTCGTTTGCATGCAGTATTAACGATTTGACGGTTTAACTCTCCCACAACGGCATCCTGGGAATGTTCTTGTATATGTTTGTAATAGTTATATTATCGTCACCTTTTACCTTCGCCCAAAGTAAGGACAAATGATTTGCACTTTCTATTTATGCAAGTCCATCGCTTCTCACCAGTTTTCAGGTGATTTTGGAAACCTTATTTATAATTATTAATAACTATTAACTGTTTTCCTCGCTCACTTGAAATTATTTCGAAATTCATGACGAAAATACAACACAACTTTAAACACCAGTGATAGCCACAGAACAAAAATTCAAACTAAAACTTCAATATCTATACAATTCCTTCACACCTCCAATATAATTATTTATTACCCCCTCAATTTGTTAAGGGGAACCAATATACCAACGAACTTTTTCGGTTTGGGAACCAATTTACATATTATTAACAGATGTTTCAAACTACCCATTTATTTTTTACCTGCCGCGAACCAATTTATCAACACCCCCTGCTTTGGGCTTCAAATAACACTGGCGGATTTTATCTTATTGATGATATGAGATAAATTTTAAGAATTTATTTTGAATATCCTCTAACCGATTGACATAGGTACCCTACTTTGGGCTTCAAATAACACTGGCGGATTTTAACTTATTGATGATATAGATATTAAAGAGACAAATAATGGGTTTAGTATTTCTAACAACGCTTACATTTTCTTGATGTGTAACTTAATAGTATGGAAGTGGAATTTACAACTTATTCAACATATAAATCAAATAGGAGTTTATAGTCAATTATTACAGCCAAGTCCTTTATGCTACTAACTTTGTTTAAAGGAGAGTGCTTTATTTGATAAGAACGAAAATTTGATTCTGATTTCGAGAGAATGAAATTGAGTTGCACTTGGGCATATTGCGAAACAGCCCATTCTCGTCGTAGTATACCTTCTCACGTGATCCAAGTAGCTCTGTAATCTATTACAGTCATCAGAACCAGAAATTGGTATAAAAACTTTAAGATCGTCCGACTAAAGCAGAAAGTCACAACATCGAAAACGAGACTTATTGTTTTTTAAGTATATAGGGGAAGAATAGTGGTTACACATGTGACCCCTGAGGCACCTCGGATGTGGTCACGAAAGATTCCGAACAAACGCCCTGAATGGAAACGTACTGAGATATGTCCCTAATGTATCTACCCACCTGAGAAGGTCCCCGCTCACACCCACCCCAGCCAAGCGACCCAACAAAATAGTATGAGGTCAATCTACACGGCATCCACTTGGACCCTCCTATTTACGTGCTCATGCAGATATTCACAAAATACAAACAAATTTGTTTCGAGGGAGCGAAAAAATTTCACAAAATAAAGAAAACGCTCATAAATTAATTTTTCCAAAAGTTTTGCTTATTGGTCGGTAATTTTCAAGATTAGATTTTTGGCCACTTTTTAAAATCAGTACGATCATGGTAGTTTTCTATCTATCCGGAAATTCTCCCGCACTTACAGATTTATTGAAGAGAAGTAGTGTTAAAGGGCCACAAATGGATTGAACGCACATTTTAATAATGATGGAGGGCAGTTTGTCGGATGCGGCTCTTATTTTTGAGTCCAAACTCAACAAAGTCCTCAAAACCTCGCTCTCTTCGAGAACGATACTTTGGAGATTCGTTATTCGAGCTATCAAGGGGAGAGCTCGGATCGAACCGATACGTCTCCGGCACCAAAACAGTTTCACAATACATCCCAAGCAAATCGTTGATATGGAAGCTTCCTCTTACCCACTTGTAACCCCAGTGCATCTCGCTGGGCACTTTACTTACAATTTTTTTTTTATTGAAACATAGTTCCAGAATCTTTTGGCATTATCAATTAAATAATTGATTCTCCACTGATGCAGTATACCCACCTGATAAAATCAGTTTTAATAAGAGCTTTGCATCGAGTCCTTAATGTTTTGAATAAATTATAATCATTAAAATTCCTATATTTGCGCCATTTTTTATGAAGATGAAAAATTAAAATTACCACAATATCATATAAGTCAGAAAGAAATAAGAAAAATATTTGGAGTTTGACCCTGATGGGTAAACTTTTAGTTCTAGTGCCACCAAAGTCTAACATAACGCAAAGAAAGGAAACGTAAGTAGCTCTTGCTTCGTTAGCAATAAAATTAAATAATACGCAAGACTGAAAGTGAAAAGGACTGATCATACAATATTAGTACAACATTACTATAACAGTGGACCTTCAGATCATCATTGTCATTACCGTATGTATTTGGTATTTGAAGTCAGCGCAATTTCTTTGGAACCAGCGCAATTTCTTTGATCAGATTCGAAATTAAAACCAATCAGAGTTCGAGTGGGAAATCTGTGTACCTACGGACTATAAATCGTTACCAAACGTACATACGGGGAGTATTTCTAAAGTTTTTTGGATTTTGGGTATGCTTTGGGTTAATTTTGGTTAGATTTAGTTGGCTTTGCTCCCGAAGCCAACAAAGAGTAATGTATACGGAATGTACAAATGCTCCTGGCACCAGTATCCGAATATATCCCCCCCGATATTTGTCAGATGGGAAGTATTTGGCTATGTATCATCAAATATTAAAATTCCGTTCATTGACATCCGCTCGCTCCGGAAACCACCAAAATCCAAAAAAAAAAACTTTAAAATTACGTCCCGTATGCGCGTTTGACATCGATTTACATTCCGTACACAGATTTCTTACTCGAACTCTGATTGGATTTAAATTCGAATCTGACCAATGAAATTGCGCTGGGTACCAGCTTCTGTATACGAAATGTATAAATGTCTACTGTATGAACGAATAAAGCCAATACACCTAAACGAAAGGTCACGCTAGGGAATAAAAAGTGTTTTTACCTTTAGTTATAATAAGTATAAGATTAAAAATAAATAATAAAAAAACTGAATTTTAACTACCGTAAATAACAAATTACAAGATAAATTATATTTTTATTTCGAAATCTAAACAAAAAGATAGCAAGTGGAGGTGCCGAGAGTAAGTATCAATAACATTTACCTTTGAAAAGTTGTTTTGGTGGGCTCCGAAAGTATGCTAGGGCCTGCTTTATTTAATAAATAAAAGTGAATGGAAGTAAGAATCATCTATATTAAGCTTATGCGCTCGAAAGTGTATAAAAGAAATGGATATACAATTTGGTAAGGATAAAACCACTTTAGGTGTCCTAACAAACTCGATCATTTAAGAAATTGTCGCTAACACCACGCCACGAATGTTCTAATTTTTGCTTAAAATATCGACTTTAAATTTAAGTTAGTTTACCTGTTGAGTGAGTCTTTTTCCAAAAAAAAAAATACATGATTGAATTTATTCCATATTAGGTACGTTAAATGTTCGCACTATAGGTATAATTTAAAATATTATTTTTTGTCGAGTGAGTTTTTGATTCAGCTGCTAAATTATGTTTAATCGTTCTTATGTATTTATTGTAAATTGAGAAGAGATGCTGTCGGATTCCAAACCATATGAAAATACAAATTTGTAGCTTTTTATTTATTTATTTATAGTTTTACCTACTAGAATACAGTAAAATAAGATCTTACCTTTTAAGGACAGTTCTTTCCATAAATTCACATATGCTATCTGATGGCTATACGATGGAGTGGGAATAATGCCTAAAATATAAGCACAATCACATGTTGTAAATAATATTACAGGTAATATTATTATTTTTAAAAGCATTTTGATACCACGATGAACTGATAACCTATATTTGATAGATGATCATCTTCTAAGTAAAGTGTCTAGACGATCGAGATTACTGCTTATATACGTTAATATTTAACTATGATAATTTGCTTCGAAAGATAAGACGATTCTTTAATATTGCGACTATTCCACGCATTAAAAAAATGTAAGTTCAATATTAAATAACTATTTAACACGCAAAACTCAAATGTTTTATTGGTTCAAATAAAACGCTAGGAATTAATTGAATCGTGTCGCATCTAATTATATGTTTTTAAGAATATCAAAACTATTTTGAATATATTAGAGGCTTAGGTAGTTAAATTATATTATGAAAGATTCGGCCAGCTTTCACATTGGCTTTGGTCTAAGATAATACGCGCTGATGAAGAGAACTTATTCAATCAATGATATCATCATTAACGGTAACTTAGGATAGTTAAAAAACCTTGACCCGCCGCTTTTAGTTAATACACACAAACATCAAAACATAACCACAATAACGAAATTGGATATTGTTTCTAAGATTATAAGAAAAAAAAAGAGTTAAGTAGTGTAAGATATAACAAAGAAGCGTTTTAATGCATATTTCGACGTCTTAGCAGATTTCTTACCCCTCTGGTTCCCAAAACTAACATAATCAAAATTAATAATACTATATTATTATGTACAAACGGGATTTTTGACTGGGATACTTCTGTCACAGAGGGATGATACATAATATAATAGTTAGTTGACATGTTCACCTACACTTTTCATTGTCTTCGCTTTCTTCGATAGTCTCCCACAACTTTTGCGTCGCAGTTTTACGGCAGTTTTTAACTTTCCTTTTTCAATTAAATGTTCTAATAATGAAAATGGAAAGTCCCATAAGAATACCATGTTTTTCGTCCGACACATCATTGTGTCTATCAATAATAGTAGTCGATAGAATATTTTGTCTGCCACTTGCAAGACTTTCGCCCAACACCACCCATTATTTCGTTATAAAACCAATGGCACTGGGACAAGAAACGTCAACTCTAGTGCCAGATTTGTCGTTTTTATCATGACAGTTACTCAGTAATAATAATCTTGCCATGTCGTGGATAGGCTTTCCTGTTTTCAGCATTTTTTTAGACATTTTTCAGGTTAGGATGCGGTACCAACAGCTATATATTGGTATCTATTAACTTCCCAAGAGTTAGTTTGGGTTATCAAATATCAAATGCTAAAACTACATTTGGACTTTTTAGTTTCGCATGGTGTTATTGCCCTTTCGCCAAGCGTTCCGCTTCTTTCTTCATCCTCCTTACCACAGTAAACATTTGTGTCATAAGTGTATTCAGTTCATCACATCTGCACTATAGTTTGAGGGGTATCATTGACATATGTTACAGCATTTATGGCTTTAAAGGAGACGCTCCTTTGAAAACCGCCATACTTTCGCAGATACTTTGAGTGGCTATTTCAATAACATATCTTAGATTTCAAGGGTGTTTTATTTTAACGTATTAGGTATAATCACAATATTACATCATATAACGTCCTAGTGTACTCGGAAGTGTGAACTATCTGAGCGCTACTTTTGGAAAGCGTGCTTGAAACAAGCAAATAGCTTTTCAAGGTAATATATTTGGCTGCATCCGGCAAACGTACTGAAATATAATTTGGACATAGGAAATAAGCACTTGTTCTTAGATAAAGCTCCCCTGATTGTTTTATTACCTAGGGATGGATGAGAAGACCAATAATGTCGAAGTTTAGGAAATTTGTTATAGCACATTACTAACGTGCAACACCAATGGTTATTATGGCTTGTCCAGAATCAGTTAAGAGTTTTGTTTTTATTTCTAGTGTATATTTGTATTCGCTGGTTTATAGAATCTGCAATAAAAATAAGCAAACTAGGAGGAAAAGAATTGCTGAATATTTCTATAGGAGATGAATTTTCAGTAATCGAGTTTCAGGAGGAATATTCAGTCGGCAAATATGTTTATCTAATATTGATGACCATAACACGTTATCAGGATGAGTTGCAGGTACGACATCATCTATACTATTTTCAACCCTGTCCTCTTCTAGCTCTCGGCACTTTCACTATCGTTTCACTATCATCAGAGCTAGCGGAAATCTTGTGCGACTTACCTGACTCGTCATTGTTGTGAAACGGGTTCTATTCTGACTCTATTTTGTTTCCTGAAGATAATTCGGCCAAATTGTTAAACATGTGCTCTAACGCGTCGGAGGACAATTTTTTTCTTTCCATGCTGAAAAATACCAATGGGATATAAATAAACCACTCAAAAATCTCCTTGAGACATATAATCCCAGTACAGCTTAATTTCATGCTATAAATTCTTTCTCGCTAATAATACTGGCTCCAAGTTGGGAATGAGATCTCTGGTCCAAGCACCCGCTCGAGATTGATTCCATCTTGCTTGCCATATCCCTATTGTGCATTCTTTTTGTTGCCTCTTGGTGTTGTTGTCTTTACCATACGTATATGTTCTTTCCTTTACTACCAAGTCTATAGGGTACATGCTTGTCAGAACCAGTATTGCATCCGTGGAGACTGTACGAAAGGCGCCCCCAACTCTAATTGCCGTCCTCTTCTAAATTTTGTCGTATCTTAATACCTCGTGCCACACTGGTGCCGCGTATAGCATTATTGATTGCGTAACCGCACTCAGCAATCTGCGTTTACTTGATGGTGGTCCTTTTGTTATTGGCATCAAACGGCTTAACGCCATAGCACTCGCTTCCGCCTTCCTGCAAGTATTCACCACGTGGCTCTTCATTTTGGCACCCCGGTCGAAAAATACACCCAGATATTTTATTTCCGGTTTTGTGCTAATTTCAGCACCCTTTGCGTCTATGGTGATTTTCCTAACTGCCCTTCTGCCAGCCAATAGTATAGCTTGTGTCTTTTCAGGTGCAAGTTTCAACTTCTTTGATGTCATCCACTCTCCGATTCTGTGAACCGCTATATTCGCCAGTCACGACTGTGCTTTCACTTTTGTCTGTAGCAACGACTGCTAAGTCGTCTGCAAATCCAATCAGCTGTACCCCCGTTGGCATGTCCAGTCGTAAGACTCCATCGTAATAGATGTTCCATAGTATGGGTCCTAGCACTGAGCCCTGTGGTACTCCGCACGAGACGTTCATTGTATGCCGGTCTCCCACTAGTAGTTTCGTCTCGGAAAGGTAACTCTTCACCATTCGCACATGATATGGCGCTATTTTTCTCTTCTCCAATTCATCGACAATGCCCTGCCAAGGTGCCGAATTAAAAGCATTCTTCACATCGAGAGTTATCAGCAGGCACAGCTTTCTGTTATCAGCCGCAAAGCTTGTCGCGCCCTTTACCTGGTCCATAACCACTGCCATCGCATCTATGGCTGACATTTTCTTTGTAAAGCCAAACTGTGTATCCGCCAGCCCTCCAACTCTTTGCACATCATGTTTAAGCCTGCTCTTCAACAGATGTTCAAGAAGCTTACCCATGCCGTCCAGTAGGCATAGGGGCCATACAATACTTTCTTCTGGCCTGGTCTTAGTGGCTTCTCCAGTAGTAATAGTCTGGCAACTTTCCATACTTTCGGGAATTCACCCTTGAGCAGTTGGGAGTTCATCATGTGCAAACATATCGTTGGAAGTTTATCTGCTACGAATCTCACAATTTCTGGAGGAATGTTATCAGGTCCAGCTGCTTTCTTAGGCTTAATAGAGTCAGATGCTTTGACCAATTCGTTCTCTGTAAAGGTAGGTATATCTTCTTCTCTGACGGTATCCTCAGTCCATTTAGTTGGTTCGTTTTTGGGGAATAGTTTCTCTGTCTCTTCCACTATTTGTACCCGCTTCCCCACGAGTCGTCCTTCACTTCATCTATTATTTTGTCCCATGCGGCCAGTTTTCTTTATTGGATTTCCCTTTTCAGGTTTAAAGCGTCGCGCAAACCAGAGCGGTGGCGGGTGCGATGGCGGTGGCGGTAAAATACTGTGCGTGTATGTTAATTAAAGACCGCAAACAGAAGCGATCTGGCAAAT
>MU182339.1:0-45649 GCA_016904865.1 Pissodes strobi
ATATATATTATGTTCGACACACACACAAAAGGAAAATACTCACTCAACGAGCGGTGCGTATACGAAAATCACGGTTAGACGCGCAGTAGGGTGTAGTTTTCGGGAAAGACGTTACTCGGAAGTCCATTACAGAGCGAGGCAGTTCTCCAGATATAGTAGTCTAGTAACAGCGACGTCCTATAGGTGTTCGCAACTGAATTGTATGCTGATAAGCAACGAGTGTGTCTGTGTGGCACAACTCTGGGCGGAATCATAAATACCAGCTCGTTCGAAAACCTTCCGTAATAATATCGATAGCAAAGACATAGGTCCGCTACTTTTCTTCGATGTTTAAAGCTATCAAGATCATTAGTCATCTCTGGGTCATCCGCAAGACGGACTGATCTCGTCTGTATGGAGTCCAATATCTTGAGCAAGTGTTTTGGTGCCGAGCTCCACGCATGGGAACAGTATTCCGGAGTCCTAACTGGGTCTTATAGGGCAGTAAGAGCTCATGAGGTGTATACAACTTTTTTGCTCTATAGAGTGCTCCTAGCTTTTGTGCTGCTACATCGGCGATTTAGGTGATATGATTGGCATTGTAAGATCCTTTACAGGCGTAGCCGACTATATCAAAATCGGCCTCTCCTATTGGTCGATCCGCATGGCCCTCCGCTCGCTACGGGGGCTCAAGACAAGGAAACTAACCAGGTGCTTAGCCAATCTAACCCAAGACATACACAAAATCAAGAAAAAAAGCTGTTTAGAAACATAATCTTTAAGAAAAGGTAAAAAAAAGCAACGGGGTTCGAACCCGTGTTTTCTAGGTGAGACTCAACGATCTAAACCTCTACACCACGAAAGCTCTTGCGAGAAATTGATTGCATCACGAAGACATATTGTAATACGAGATGGATCGACCAATAAAAGAGGCCGAATTTGATATAGTCGGCTACGCCTGTAAAGGATCTTTAAATGCATATGATTGCGCCAAAACCTGAGGTTTTCTACGTTGACGCCCAGCAAGCTTATGAATGAGGCCAGAGTCAATGTTTGTCCAATCATTGGTAAGTCAGGTCCTGCGGTATTTGCTTTTTCTTAGAAGACAGCTACTTGAGTCTTTCTTGCCTTAAATTGGATATTGTTTTGCTCCCCACATTCCACGATGACGTTCATATCCTCATTGAGGGCAGCAATATGATTTTCTTGAACGCGTTGGGAACGAACAGCGGTCATTGGAGGCATGAATGAGGATATAAAAGTTCTGTCGTCTGCAAAGCTGTAAATAGAATTGTTCGTCCTAGGAGATCATTGATTTAGGAGCAGTGTGGGAGATAATATACACTCTTGAGGAACTCCGGCATTGATTTTAAATTCCTCCGAGAGATGTACAGGGTTATCCAACGAGGACTAGACAAGGCGATATTTTAACTTTCCCTGTACTTTTATAAAAAAAAAACTGAAATAGCCATCATATGTAATTTTCTCCCGCGAATTCGGATATGTTCAGCAAAAAAACAATTAAACATCAAACAAATGTCCTAGGGGTCACTTTGATATTTTTTTAAATGGAACACCCTTTATATTACTACATTTTTGGACTCTCTAGATAATCTAAACACATTTTGTGTATAATATCCTATACCTATCTTTAGCTGTTTACCAAATATTGACAGTTGAAAGTCGGATATTTTGACACTTGACAGGCTCTAAAGTCTAAACCGCACAAGATCAAGGAAAACGGTTTGCACATTCCTATCTTAAGTTGTCATAAACTATCGAATGAGAGTATCTTCGAATTTAACCTGCGGATAAAATTAACCGGAACTTTTAAACCTTCGGTTAAATTCAAAGTTACTATCATTCGATAGCTTATGAAAACCCAAGATGGGAATGTGCAAACCGTTTTCTTTGATGTCGTGCGGTTTAGATTTTAGAGCCTGTCAAAGTGTCAAAATGCCAGACTTTCAACTGTCAATATTTGGTAAACTGCTAAAGATAGGTATAGGATATTATACACAAAATGTGTTTAGATTTTTCTAGGGAGTCCAAAAATGTAGTAATATACAGGGTGTTCCATTTAAAAAAATATCAAAGTGGCCCCTAGCACTTCTATTTGATGTTCAATTGTTTTTTGCTGAACATATACGAATTCGCGGGAGAAAATTACATAAGATGGCTATTTCAGTTTTTTTTACAGAAGTACAGGGAAAGTCAAAAAATCGCCTTGTTTAGTCCTCGTTGGATAACCCTGTACACGTGTACACCAATACCCACTCGGATGCTTCGATCCTTTAAGAAATTGCAAAGCCATAGAAGCAGTGCTGGTGGTAATCCGTCATGTCACGCCCTATTAAATGAAGTTCTGGAGAAAGTTTTATTCCAACTTCAATTGTCCACTTTAAAGCCTAATAAAATTTTTAATGTGTATTAATACGTTGTGATAAATATGTGCGACATTAAAATCACAAAAAAAAATTAAGAGAATTGGGAACTCGAAGTTTTAGTTATAGTGACTTACTGTTAAAAATTTAAAATATCTGCTGGACGGGATATCAAATATAACTTAAGCATTTACTTCAGATATAGGTACTTTATTTGTGTAATAAATTAAATACAATATTGGTCTCATCTACAAGTACCACCATGAGACAAATAAATTCGCTGAATATTACAGTAAATTGCATTCGTAACTTTCCTCGAAGTAGCTCTTTTAGAAACTTAGATTTTAAAAATTCGAGGTTTCGTTTAACTTTGCATATTAATTAAATTTTGTTTTCCAGGAACATCCGCAGAGTTGTCAAAGTCGATTTTGACAAGTGTAAGAACCGCCTTACCAAGTGCCTGATAGCTAAATGTTCTAACGAATTCGATCCAGTTTGCGGAACAGATGCTCGAACATACACAAATCAATGTCAGCTCAACTTGGCAACTTGTTTCAAGGGGGTTCAGTTTGCTCATCTCGGAAACTGTACTGAATTAAAAGAAGACTATTGTCCAGATGAATGCGATAATATTGTGGATGAAGAACCAGTATGTGGAAGTGATGGAAATGTTTATAGGTAAGACGAGTTATTCGATTAATACAATTTCAATGGCTTGTGCTAACTGGACTAAACGTAAACGTAGCAGTCGTACGAGTCCATGACCTGCGACTTTAGACATCAAACCTTATAACGTAGCAATTTGTTTCTGAAAATAGAGCCTCTAGGCTAGGATGTAAAAAAATATCCTCTGATGTTTAATTTGCTTTAGCATATTCAATTTATTTTTTCATATATTTTCAGAACATTTTGCTTGAAAATTTTTTATTTCAAGCGAAATGTCTAATTTTGTTTTTTACATTATCATTTATATTTAAATATTAACAGTTCCCTTCCCTTTAGCATGTGCGACGCAAAATAACTATTAGATAACTACATCTTGGGCATAATATTAACGTTAAGAAAAGAAGTAGAAGCAGTGGTAGATGTGGTCGACCCGCATCGCTCCGTGAAACACTACCACTACATTGGTTTAGGTGATGTGAAATGACTTCTGGTTCATGTTTTGTCACCACTTCCTTGTGATCTGGTTCCCAGGGTGGAAAAGAAGAAATATTTCATGATGGCGCCTTCCACATCAAAATACTCCGGAGGTAAATTAAATAGCCTCCCATCCGGAACTCCGGGTGGAGGCTGGCCGGGGGGGATCATCAGGCCTGAACACCTCCAAGACAGAAAATATACTACGATTGCACTTCTGCAATATAACAGGCTTTAATACAAATATTAACTCGGTCCACCAGCACCTAACATCAAATAAGCCTCATATTGTAGCTCTATCAGAAAGAAAAGTGAAATCAAGCAATACATATGTCCGAGTATATACAATACCCGGATACGAGCATTACTCCCGATTCCGACATAACTCTGGATTAGAAGAGAAGAAACATTAGAACTTAAGGACATATATGTCATGTGGTTCAAGTTAAGCATAGATCGAGTAACCACGTTGTTTATATAGACCACCTAACAAACACCAATATGAACGGCTTTTTTCAAATCCTGGCAATCAATCAACTATCCAATGGCAGAAATTGTGATAATGGGAAACTTCAGCGTACATAACATCGACTGGTTGAAGCACTCCAATAAAAACGATGATGAAGGATGACAAGCCGAGACTTTTGTTATAAGTCACAGACTAACTCAGTTGGTTGACGAACCCACTAGGATCCCTGAGCATCAAAAAACTTTGCTAGTCTCCTGGATCTATTCTTAACAAATAATCCTGAACTCTACACCCTAACTGTTCAGCTTTCGCTGGGTTGATCAGATTAAAATCCTATCTCCACAATCTGCGAACTTGCTATCAAAACACAGGAACTACGGGTACCCCAAACACTGACAAATCTGCAAAGTGACGTGATATTCGCGATCTCTATCTTTCTTTACCTTGGAAAGATGTCTGCTTTAGGAATCGAGACACTTCTGAATATGCTGATGAGAGAGCTCAAGTTATCCTAGCTGGTATGGAAGCTTTCATCCACTCTTTTATGACACGTATCATTAACAGCAATCCATGGATTGGAACACCGCTCAACAGCGGTCAATGCTAAAAATGTAGCCTACCTCAAATGGCACTGAGATCCGACAGCCGAAAATCGAAATATACCTACTCGTCACAACTATAAACCGTAGTAAGCGTACCATTGACGAGAGCAAGATGAATAATAAGCAGATCAAGAACAAGCTTATCAACTGTCCTAATGGATCAAGATCTTTTTGGTCCGTTGCCAAAGCTGTCAATCATGGTTTCTCAAAGACGTCAATCCTACCACTGACCAAAGATGATGGCTTAATAGCGGAAACGGCTGAAGAAAATTCGAATGTTCTTGCCGAAATGTTTGATCAAATTCTACCTTAGATCCCCAAGGAAAGACTCTCCCAGAGTGAATTTCTCAATGCCAGGACTGGTATTTGGCCAACACGAAGTGAAACGAATACTCAAAAGCCTAGACACTAACAAGGCTTCAAGACCGGATAATGCTTAAAAAATGTGTTGCTGAACTAACAGCTCCACTATGCAGGTTTTTCTCCCTATCATACAGAGCTGCATGCTTTCCTATTAGTTCGAAATGCGCTCAGGTACAACCAATCCCGAGGAAAGTTAAAAATGATTCCAAATAACTACTGTCCATCATGTCTAAAGTCATGGAAAAACTGCTCATCGAACAGCTCTTAAAATATCTCAAATCGCGATCGCCAGTATGGCGCAAGCACGGATCAACGGGAGGTCCCCTGACTTACGTGACCTACCTGTGGACCAAAGCCATCGAGACCTACGACGAATCTCGTGCAGTGGCTCTCGACATATTCACAGCATTTGATAGGGTGTGGCATGATAGATTGTAAAGAAAATTGACAGCATACGAAATACCGTCAGCACTGCTTCTATGGCTTTTCCATTTCTTACGGGATCGAAGCACCCAAGTTGGTAATGATGGACATCTCTAGGAGGAATTTATAATCACTGCCGGAGTTCCTCAACGGTTCATAGTATCTCCCACACTATTCTTGCTCTATATCAAGGATCTCCTAGAGAGGACAAACAACTCTATTTGCAACTTTGCAGACGAGAGCACTCTTATATCCTCATCCATGTTGGGGACGCCAATAACCGTTGCTCGTCCCCAACGTGAGCGAGAAAATCAGATTGCTGCCATCAATGGGGATATGACCGCCATCGTGGAATGGCGTGAGGAAACAATATCCAGTTTAACGTAGGAGAGACGCAAGCAGCTGTTTTCTCAAAAATAGTTAACACAGGACCTTGACATATCAATGACATGATAAACGCTGACTCTGGCCTCATCCATAAGCTTGCTGGTCACCAACGTAGGAAACAACATATCTTGGCGTAATCACGTCACCAAAATCGCCAAGGCAACAACACAAAAGCTAGGAGTATCCTAGAGAGCAGAAAAGTTGTATACACCTTATCAGCTCTTACTGCTCTATAATGCTTAGATAAGACCATCTCTGGAATACTGTTCCCATGTGTGGAGCTCGGCACTCAAACACTGGGTGAAGATATTGGACTCCATACAGAGAAAAGCAGTCCATCTTGTGGATGACTCAGAGCTGACTAAAGACCTTGATAGCCTTGAATATCGAAGAAAAGTGGTGGACCTATCTCTTTACTATCGATACTACTAGGGAAGGTGTTCGATCGAGCTGGCACTTATGATTCCGCCAAACAGAAACGCCCGTCAAACACAAGCTGTTCATCAACATTAAATTCAGTTGCGAACACCTAGGACGTCGCTGTTACGGGCTTCCTTTATCTGGAGGACTGCCTCGTTCTGGAATGGACTTCCGAGTAACGTCTTTGGTATTGGATCTTCATTTTGTGTGTGTGCCGAACATAAAAGAATATACACGGTTAGCCAAAAGTCTGGACCCGGCTTAATATCTCAAAAACGGGAGATGCCATTTTTTTGAAATTTTGGACTAAGCGTATATCGATAATTATGAATTTAAAAATCGTGTCTCCGTTGTTGCCAGACTTACCATTTTTCCAAAAAGAATGCAAACTTTGATTTTTTAAATACAATGCTATTAATTTTATTACATTTTTAAAATCTACATAAAATATTAAACAAATTTCATGTAGAGTATGCTATACCTAATTTAAGTCGTTTCCGAGTAAAAAAATAATTTAATATTATAACTAACTACTTAAAAATGAACGGATTTTATGCAAAGAAAAATTACCCCTATTTATTTTTTTAGCAAATGTTCAAATTGTCTTCCATCAACTTCTTGGCAGTATGCTAGTCGATTTCGCATTTCACTTAAGCTATTTTGTAAATGTTCTCCGGGTATGTCTTCTATTGCATACCTTATGCGCATTTTCAATTCTTCCAAATCATTTGGTTTTTCTTTGTAGACTACCGATCTTATGTGGCGCCACAAATAAAAATCAAGAGGCGTCAGGTCTGGAGAACGGGCCGGCCATTCTATTGCACCTCTTCGTCCCCTCCACCTGTTTTCAAATGTTTGGTTCAAAAAATTGCGAACATTTAAAGCAAAATGAGGCGGAGCCACATCTTGTTGGAACCAGATATTCCTATTGACGCCTACAGCCTGAAAATTCGGGTATAAATTTGCTAACGCAGGCACTATTTCTTTTCAAAGGCCCAATAGCGGCAATTATGCCTGTTTACTTCGCCAGAGAGAGTAAATGTTGCTTCATCTGAGAACAGGATCCTTTTAATAAAATCTCCATCATTGTTGCATATTTCCATTAAGTTTTCACAGAATTCTAGACGCCTATCAGGATCATCCTCTGTTAATTCGTGGATTAGTTTTACTTTATAAGGATGAAGACCTTCGCTTTTTAGTATTCTTCGGACAGAGGTTTGACCAATATCATGGTTTAACGATAACAGCGTCGTAGAAATATGTGGGTTTTCCATAACATTAAGCAAAACATCTAAGGACTTTTCGGCATTACTTGCTATTTTGGGACGTCCTGTTCTGGGTAAATCCTTAACAACACCTTCATTTCCAAACTTTCGTACAATTTTTGACACGGCACTTCGTGAAATTAGGTTTATATTTGGATGTACAGTATTAAATATACTTGCAGCTTCTGAGTGCGATATTTTTCTATTACCATACCCCTCGATAATTAATAATATTTCAATACGATCCCTTTCGCTTAAAACCATTTTAAATTTTTGAAATTACGTTGACATTAGTTGTCAGTTAATAAAAATTACCTATTTACTATTGAGACACTTGACAATATGAGTACGGGGGTATTCAGCGACCATCAAAGAGACGTCGCGTCGCGTTGCTCTAAATATTAAATTATTTTTTACTCGAAAACGATGTAAATTAGGTATAGCATATTCTACATGAAATGTGTTTAATATTTTATGTAGATTATAAAAATGTAATAATATTAATAGCATTGTATTTAAAAAAACAAAGTTTTCATTCTTTTTGGGAAACCGGTAAGTCTGGCAACAACGCAGATACGATTTTTAAATTTATCATTATCGATATACCCTAAGTCCAAAATTTCAAAAAAATCGCATCACCCGTTTTAGAGATATTAAGCCGGGTCCAGACTTTTGGCTAACCGTTTGGATGACCAGGTAGCATTCAACATGCCAAACAAATATTTTGTATTAATATCAGAAAGTCCCGTTTTTTAAATTTATTTTTATTTATCACATCTGTTGTAATACCAGCATTGCTCAAATACTCCGAAAAAGAGAATATCGATATATCACAAAACCAAGAAATTAAACCTCAAACTAAGAGATGAGAAACAAATACATACACAAAGCAATATAGATTGCAATCGCGAATAAAGACTTTAATCTTGTACGAGTATATCTAAAGCTTAATGTGTAAAAAATTATATCTGTCTACTGAAAAATTGAAAGAGAGTAAAGTTGTAATTTTAGGCTTTCGATATGTTTTAAATTCGGTATTATCATATTACACACGATAAGGACTTAAATTTAGATTACGTGTAGAGATTAATATAACTTAAATCAAATCATGTTTTAAAAATGTAGCTGTAGGTATGTTCCAATTATTGAGCAAGAAACTACGAAAGCGTAGAGCTGCCATGCCAACATTGAAAAGTATTTTCGGGAAATTTAAACTTTTTCTGTCAATTTACACTTTTTCTGTCAATTGGTCAACTGATACTTTTTCTGTCAGTTTACACTTTTTCTGTCAATAGACTCTTATTCTGTCAATTTACACTTTTTCTGTCAATTGGTCAATTGACACTTTTTCTGTCAATTTACACCTTTTCTGTCAATTTACACTTTTTCTGTCAATTACTCAATTGACACTTTTTCTGTCCATTTACACTTTTTCAGTCAATTGTCACTTTTTCTGTCAATTTACACTTTTTCTGTCAATTGATACTTTTTCTCTCAATTTAAGGCTTTCTACCATTCGCGTCTAGGCACACCAGTTTTGAGGCTTCACGCATGCGTACGTGCTAATTCATATAGGTATTTTTTCAAACTAGTTTTATTCTTGATTCTGGGCATACCTTGGGCTAGTCTTGTTGCGTTGCGCCCCCGGAGCGAGCGAAGCGGACGGAAGGCCATGCTTGAAGTCATATATTAAAACAATCACTTCGCTGCTGTCAAACGCGCAGGTCCGAAAAGCTAAAATTGCCTGGGCGTTTGGCAGCAGTGCAGTGTTATCGTTCATGCCACACCACACATTCACACTCCATCGTAATGCATGTTATCTATATTCGTACACACGCATTGCCCTCCGTTCGCTTCGCTCGCTCCGGGGGCGCAACCCAACAAGACTAGCTCAAGGCATGCCCAAAGTCAAGAATAAAACAATTTTGAAAAAATACCGGTATGAATTAGCACATACGCATGCGTGAAGCCTCAAAATTGATGTGCCTAGACGCGAATGGTAGAAAATCTTAAATTGACAGAAAAAGTGTCAATTGACAGAAAAAGTGTAAGTTGACAGAAAAAGTGTAAGTTGACAGAAAAAGTGTAAATTGACAGAAAAAGTGTCAATTTTCCTGAAAATATTTTTCAATGTTGGCATAGCAGCTCCACGCTTTCCTAAGAAATCATACATGGGACGGTAATTTCCAATAACATAATTCGTTTATTAGCAGGACAGATACTTATCGCCTTCAAAAATTAAATTGACAACTATAAATAACGGTCCCTCGTACGGTTTTTTAGTCGATTGGAACAATCCCTATATCAATAATATAGTTAGAAGACTCATGATTTGGAAGTTTTACACGTTCTATATACCTTATAGCAAAGAATATTCTACTATAGAATATTCTTTGCTTATAGCACGTAAATCCCAATCCCGCCCGCGATATTTCAGTTCGTAGTGCTCTTGTGAATGCATGCAATTTAAAGGCCTGCAATTGGCAAGTATATAGCCCTCCGCTCGCTTCGCTCGCTCCGGGGCTCAAGGAGATAAAAACAAATCATGTGCTAACCCAAGCCATACCCAAGAAAAACCCAAAAATAAAGAAAAATCTGTTTACTAAAAAAAACAAAACCGACGGGATTTGAACCCTGGTCGCCGAAGTGAAGGCCAACCATGCAGACCTCTGGACCATTTGTTGACTCACAAACAACTGGTTGCATCGCGAAGACATGCGTTACCTCACGTAGCTAGCCAATCATGCGTCTCCAGCGGCTGATGGGGGGGTCGGGAGAACGGGAAATTTCCCGAGGGGCCTCTTACTATGGGGTATCATGGGGCCCCTACTGCTACAATCTACAGATGGGCCACAGGCCTAAAAATTACATACCGCGTGTTAATAAAACTTGTTGAGGCCTCTTGACTCTTGGCTCTCGGTCTATAATTATTACTCTCTCACTTGGAGGAAATGTCAATCTGAATCTATCCCACATAAATCTAATTTTAAATAAAAAAGTATATAATATAGGTAGGTTAGAAACCTGGTATTAAACGTTACAAATAACAAAACAATTGCAACTGGCAACGCAGCAATTCCACTATACGCGTGAGTGTCATTACTGATTACTGTATCTGTGTCTCTGTAAGTTATCATAAAGCATTAATAAAAAGAACGTCAGTAAAATATATTGCAAGCCAGCGATACTGCAAATAACTTCTCGTTATAGGCAAGTTCAATTAGATCGAGTAATCACCTAATTAAAAACTAATTCACGGGCTTCAAATCATGATCCGTCACATATGCCGTATAACTAACTAACTATGGTTATTCAGCTCAACTAAACTTCGTTAATAACTGCCGCAAAAACAATATATAGAGAAAACTAGTTAGATCTAGCGTTATGTTATTATAGCCACCAAAATTAATTACAGACTCTGGCCTTAACTTATGATAATTTACTTCACGGTCAAGTTATCAGTAGGATACAGATAATAAACAATCTGTTCGAGTAAAGAAAATATCAAATGCCGCAATAAAAAAAGCAATTAAAAATAACGCAAAGTCTACTAGGCTGTAACAACACTGGTAGTTATCTGATCTACAGTTATCCAACGTAAGCCAGAAATCGTGAAAACTGAGAATAATAATGAAACTAGTTCGACCTACAACGGTACTGCGGCAGTCAATTAAAAGTTCAAAGAAATTCGATCCAAAATTCATTCTAGATCAACGGATCTATCTGAATTTTAGAATTTGATTAAATAAAATCAAGCATCTCAGGCTCGACAAATTGCCCAAAAAATTCAAAGTTCGTTTAAAAGGAAATTTTAATTACTAAATGTTACCTTAATTAAGGAGAAAAAAATTAAAAGTTAATTTTTGTTCGAAAACAAAGCAAAAAAAGAACAAAATAATAATAATTAAAAATCGTAGGTTAATTACGCACTATATCACTCGTAGATATTACGGCTGACCTAGCTTCGACGTTCTCTCGATCGAGAAATTTAAATAAATCCGCCCTTCCAAACGATTCGATTTTCAACAAATTGAATTTAGCGCGTGAAGATAAAGTCGATGGTAAAAGGTCCTGTTTCCGGCTCCGTAGCATACTGTTTTGGGATTAGTTGATAGGATTGAGCATCGCACGCATTTATTTTTAATTGTCTTTGAATAATTGGGATTGAAGTGGCTTAATGACAATGCGCTTTTGGCTACTCTGGGTAGTTTTTTTTGGAGGATGCCTATGCATCAAAATCCTAGGTTTTTATCGTTTAATTCCCTTAGATGAATTATTGTGTAAATCGTGTGGATAATTAAAAGGTTATTGCTGCTCTCGCTGCTACTAGTAGCTTTTTAAAAAAGTCACTTTTATATTACTTATATTAGATTCTACATATGCATATTAGACTTTATAAAACATAATTAGACTTAAGATGAAGTATATGCTATATTATCTACCTTTCATGTACTAATAGTTTATTATTTTTTATAAGTTTATAGGTCAATATCTATAAACATGTTTTTTAATTTAATTAGTTTAGTTTTAGTTTCATTTACTTATTGATGTACTTATTATGTTTTTTTTTAATGTAAATATTAAAAAAGTGTAATATCAAAAAATAAATACATATTGTTCATCATTTAAATTATTATTGTAACAAATATTTTATAGAAAACACCATTGGCACCACTCAGTTTTTACATAGGGTTGGGGCCCCTTAAGGTAACTTTCCCGGGCCAGTCAGTAGGCTCCATTCCGTCCCTGTGCGCCTCTCATTCACAAGTGCAATACGAACTAAAATTTCGCATCCCGCCCGTCAATAGTGTCAATGTTGTTTACATTTTTGGACTTCGGGCATTGGTATGAGACTTTTTGAGCAAATCAGGAATGGGATATCGTGGCTCAGGCGGTATGACTCCCGCTTACGACGCTATGGTTATTGTTCGGTTCCGGCCCCATGCAACACTTTTTTAATTTATTATTTTTAGATTAGTTAGTTTTTTGGTTAGCCTTGGGTATGGCTTGGGTTAGCACTTGGTTAGTTTCCTTTTCTTGAGCCCCGAAGCGAGCGGAGGGTCATGCAAAGCCATAATAATACCCCGGCTGACGGATCGCAACTTGTTATTTAGCTTCTCGTAATAAATCTTGGCAACATCGCATTAAACGTCAAACTATTGACGGGCGGGGTTGGGGTTGACGTGTTAATCTGTATACCTGGTCAACAATTTTATTTTAATAAGTATATGTTGTGCCAAATCAACAACAGTATCAGCTAGCTCTATGATATTCTGAATTGGGGTTTTCAAATAATCATTGAAATAAATTATTTAAATACACATAAATTGTATTTAAAAAATATATTTTCTCAGTGTAGCATACACGCATCTCATCTTAATAAAATACCTATCACACTTGCAAATCCGGAGATATTACAGGTATTGCAACTATATTACCCTAATGAAATTAGTCATCTTTTCTAACTGCAGTTTAATGTATGTACACTTATTATTGCCGTGCACGTACATAATATCTCTTCTGCATATAAGCTACTTAGAATGCGCATATTTGATGAAAGATTTCCTATTTGGGCTATTAGCAGAAATCCTGCGTGGAAAGATATTTTATATTATGCAATGTTTTGCATTCGTAATGACTATGAAGTCAAATATATCTACGATCATTGCAAAGTGATGTCTCTTTAGTACTTGTATGACTCATACACCTAAAAATTGAGGCACTGGTTGAGCGAAATAAGGAGGTACACCGTCTTGCTGAAAAATTATGGTTTCATGGTCTTCATTAATTTCTATGTATCTCCGCAAATACCCGCTCAAATATTTAATTTTTGGGGATGCTGCGGTACTTAATGAAATACTCTGGAATTATTATCTTATGAGTATCCGCAGTTATACATATTGACAATGCGGTAACATAAAATGAGTACTCATTCGAAAAACAGATGTCGAACGAATAGTTTGAATTATTGTTGATAGTTTCACTCATTACTGGAATCGACAATCAAAATCATCATCGTTCAGTTCTTGAACTAATCGCATTTTGAAAGGATGAATCTTATTTTGATTTAGAACTCTCTGGAATATGACACACCTCGGGCAATTTCTTAGTGCTAAGGGTGCAACTTCTCTTTCCTCATCCCTTTCATACACCCTCTTTTATTTCCTACTGATCCAGTATCGTCAAATTTGGCAACCAGTTTTAATACTTAAATATCGGACACATCTTTTCAGGATAACGTTCGTTGGACATAGCTGCGGTTACTCGCATATTGTCGGTATTTCTAAAGAAATTTTGATCATTTCTATCCGTACTACTTTGGAATACCTAAACCATTTTAATTTTGTTAAAAATTAACTATCGATTTGACACAAAACTAGAGTTCTTAAAAGTTCACGTTGTACTTGAAAAAACAAGAAAAACATCGAAGAAACATTGCTTAAATGCCAATATTAAAACATTAGAGTTGATGTTTAAGTAAACACCTTTTTCCAATTGACTCGTTTACTATTCGAAATCTAAATTCGTTATGGATGAAAATATTGCCGAATTTTGGAGCCATCGAGTACTCTATGGGATCTTCAAAACCAAGTACGGCATGGCCCTTCTCCCCTATTAAAAATTCATGGGTTGTCCTTCCCCTCGCTTCCACATTTTCATTTAAAATATTGAAAATCGAGGTGCATAGTTTTCGTTGGGCCATCCTGTATATACACAAAATATGGAGCCGTGATTAAGCGACTGGTTTCTTCTAGCTTAAAGGAAAATTATAAGGAAATTAATTATCATCTTTGTGCCGTAAGCGAAGCAAGATCTTCCTTAAACATGCTTCTTTGTTTCAAAGATAATTATAACACTGCGTCAAACTCAAAACATAATAGAATAAATAGGGATGGTGTCGAGAATACGCTTATTTAACTCCGAAACGAAAGTCGCGTGCTGCAGCATTTTACAGGCTAGTCTTGTGTAATAATTTCTGCCGCTGGTGCAGTCAGATGCTTGAATGCAGCGTTAATTGCGCTTCCTTTAAATAAAACACTTGCTTAATTAAGAATCTTGGTCTACGGAAAGTATAAGAGAACGGTGAAGTTGCAGCCAAATTACCGGCGTAAATCAGAGCGTTTCTCGTTACAAAGTTCGATAATATGTAAGAGAATAGTCTTTCGAGCAATAAAAAAGCAGGTACATTGAAATGTAAAGGGAATTGAGATTAAATTAAAGAAATATTTAACTAGAATATGTTTGAGAATTTGGAGATCATGTGTCGTTTTAAATGCACGTTTTGTATCTTTTAATACAGTCTATTGAAGGGCGGATACGTGTTACTGCCGGCGACGGGTTAACTTTATTTAACAACCTTAATAAAGCATGTTAACCTTTACCTAACAAAACGGAAACGATGAAAAGGTTTGCTCTTCTTGATAGGGCTAAATCATCTTTGCCTTTAATTTATCCCTTTATGTTTCTCTTTATTTTTTTATTTCATACAGTAAGGTTATTTATTATTCTTGTGCAGTAAGCACGAAAGTCCAGAAACACGATTATTAAACTTTTTTCTACGGCTTGGTTGAAGATGGTTCAAAACACATTAATGACTACTCTTAAAAACTCTACTTTCCACACATCCATGTGTGAAAAAGTAGATAAGGTACACCGGGGTAAGCGGAACCGCAAATTTTCATAGTTCATATTTATCTTGATATATTTTAGCAACTTTTATACGCAGTTTAATGCAATTTTTTCTGTGTCAACTTAAAGATAACTAGTAATAAAATATTAAGTTTTTACAACAAACTATGAAACATTTTACTAAAACGAGTGAAAAATAAAATTATGTGCACCTGGTTCCACTTTCCCAGAATTTGGGGGGTAAGTGTAGATATTAATAATCTGACCTATTAAATGCCTAATAAAAACAACTGGGGTAAGAGTAAAATAAACGAAGCTTTATTCGTAAAAAAAAAACATTTTTCAGATTTTTCTCTGATTAACAAATGTTTAAATAATCAAAAGAAATGTCAAATTTAAATGATCCTCGTTTATCAAAAGTAGGATCGGGCAAAAACAAGTGAATTTCCTGTGAATTAATAATTGACTTGTCTTCAACTTTAGGCCAATGGAATGTTGATGTTGAACAAACCTTTCTTGCACATTTGACTTCAAGGCATGGCTTTTTTTTCAATGATTTAAGCAACGTAATAATTAAATATTTTTTTTGAATGTAATTTTACTATTACCCAGTCGCCAACATCTATTGATTGAATATCCTTGGTAACATTTTGCATAAAGGCATTTTCTTCTTTAAACCCTCTAATCTCTTCCTGTAAATCTAAGTCTTCAGAGGAATTACTTACAAAATCTTCGCAAACGGCGTCTTCATCGCTGTCCTCTTACATATTCGTTTCGGTGCTCTTTTCTACTTTTTTCGTTTTTTAGTTGTTTTTCATTTTTCTTATCTCCCATTTCTTTTAATTTTCTAATGGCCTCAGATGATGTTATAACTTCTGCTCCTTTGCACACTTTTTTTTCTTCCTGTGTTAGGCAAGGGTGTCACATGCTCCAGTAGCAATGACTCAAAAGATCGTTTTTCTGGCGTAATAACTGATAACGTTTTGCTTTGAGAAATTTCCAAACTTACAACCTTCACGGGGGAAATAGGACCACCTTTATTTAGTGTGTTAGCACTGTGATTTCTGGCATTTATATCTTGTGAAAATGTCTTAGAAGCAGATAAGTCACGTAACACTATCTTCGAAGTAGAAGGACCAAGTGACATTTTGGAAGTAGAGGTCAATGACTCAAAAGATCGTTTTTCTGGCGTAATAGCTGATAAAGTTTTGCTTTGAGAAGTATACAAATTTACAAAATAACAAATCCCCTACACCTAAAAGTAAGAAAAATGGTGTCTATAAATTAAATTGTGGTTCGTGTTCCAAAGTATATACAGGTCAAGCTGGTAGACCTTTTGAAAAGAGAATTAAAGAACACCAGTCTTGTTTCATTAATGGCAAGGATACTTCTAACTATGCTTGTCATTTAATTAATGAAAACCACATTTTCAACAATGATTTCAATGTTTTACATATTGAAAATAAAGGTAAAAATTAAATCTGTTAGAAATTATGGAAATCAATAAATATAAAAAATTGAATATTACTTAACGAACAAATTGATTTTGGGTTTTCTCCGTTATTGAACCTTTCCCAGAAATTGTTAAATTGTTTTCTTTGCTATTTATAAGGCGCCTGGGTCAAGATTATTTTTTGTAATTTACCTGCAACAGCGGAACTATATAATTTTAGCATATTTTAGTGTAACTATTCACATTGGAAAAAGACGTTACCGTCGAAACACGTGTCATACACTTGCTTTCACACTTCCATCCATTTTCCCGAGATTACCCTCAAACCGAGGCGTAAGATGCTTACACATCAAAAAAGATTCTCCATAAACGAACTAATGAAACAAGAAAGTACAGAGTTTCCTCATACCAGCAGGAAAATTAATTAAAGGATAATCAAACAGGGTTTAAGTAACCGTCAAGTTGAAATCTTAAACGGAATCCTACAAAAAATTCTTACTCATTGTTTTCTCTCATATTCTGTAGTCTATAAGAAAGAGTGATAACAGTCGATAAGCAGTTCTACCATTTGATACACTTTAACCCAAAGCCCTAACTCAGATTTGATAAAGCCCAGCCTGACAGAGATGTTAAAGCTCCGTAAACTTAGGATTGGGGATCCTTCGACAAAATGACCAACTATTTATTGTGCTATCTGTTCGGAACTCGGTAAAATAACACTAACCCAAATTATATTAACTAAATTTACTTTAAAGTAATTAAGGATTGATTTAATTGTCTGGAAATATTCACTATCCATATAGATAGCGCCAGTGGCGTAGCTAGAAATGTGGGCGCCGGGGGGCAAGCCTATCCGCTGGTGCCTAAAACAAACCTATATTTTGTGGATATGCGCAAATTAATCAAAAAATTAAACATATTTTTGAAGTGAAACTTCTTAACGCGCGCCGGGAGTAAAATTTGAAGGCCGCGATCCCGACACACGGCGAGCGAGCTGGCAGGGAACGGAAAACGGTCACGGACGTTTATTGTGATATCTTTGTTAGCTTACAAGATAAAAATACGGAATTTGCTCTATTACCTTGTCAAGACATAAGCGAAACTTTTGTTAAGAATAGTTTTTTTCATTTGGGCCTTCCCTTTTTGTTAATTGAGTGATACTATATTAAAAAAAACTTCTTTTTAACCAAATCCGTTAAGATATGTATAAGGCTAGGGCGTTTAATTATTGTGATATCTTTGTTAGTTTACAAGATAAAAATATGGGGTTTGCACTATTACCTTGTCAAGACATAAGCGAAACTTTTATGAAGAATAGATTTTTTTTCATTTAGGCCTTCCCTTTTTGTTAATTGAGTGATATATTTAAAAAAAAAACAACTTTTTAACCAAATCCCTTAAGAAATGTATAAGGGTAGGGCGTATAATTATTGTGATATCTTTGTTAGTTTAGAAGATAAAAATATGGGGTTGCTCTGTTACCTTGTCAAGGCTTAAGCGAAACTTTTATGGAGAAAAGTTTTTTTTCATTTAGGCCTTCCCTTTTTGTTAATTGAGTGATATATTTAAAAAAAAACTACTTTTCAACCCAATCCCATGCTAGGGCGTTTAAGTTTAAGAAGTTTCACTTCTGATATGCGCACATAGTGCACACGCTTTTTTTACAGGAATATGAATATAAAATATATAAACGGCAACCAACCAACATCTGTAACCTTAATTAATTAATTAAACATTGGAGTCTTGCTTCGGTTTTAAATCGACGTAAATTAATCGATTATTTCATCAAAATTAATTTTTGGACAAATTAATTTTCTATGCTTAGTATTGCTAGGCTATTTAGACTTGTCTGGCTAATGGTGCCTCCTAAATACGAAACTCTAAAAAACACATACTTTTTACGGCCGAAATTTTCGGAATTTTTGTCTTTGAAGTTGCATGCCGCCTTACGCAGCGTTTTTACAAATTTGCATGTACCAAATTCCGCCGCGCCGGGATGCATATTTACACATCCTAACATACGACGGCACCAAGGTGATGAAATCAGTTAAGTTTTGTAAGCGTTTGTAGCGCTACAAAAGCTATCGCGCCATGTCTTCGCGATGCAATCAATTTGCGGCAAGAGTCCTCGTGGTCGAGAGATCTAGATGGTTAGGTCTCAATTCGGCGGCTATCGGCGGCCTGGGTTCAAACCCCGTTACTTTTTTAATTTTTTTAGGTTAAGTTTCTAAACAGTTTCTTCTTGATTTTGAGTTTAATTTTTTTTTAGTTTAGTTTGGGTTAGCACCTGGTTAGTTTCCTTTGCTTGAGCCCCCGTAGCGAGCGAAGCGAGCGGAGGGCCATGCGAAAAGTGAAATATTATATAAGAGCGTGTTCCAGGCGCCCAAATCAGTGAGCTTTTGTAGCGCTACTAACGCTTACAAAACCTAACCGATTTCAGCACCCTGGTGCCATTGTATGTGAGGATGTATAAATATGCTACCGGGATATATCTTTTTATTCCACATAGAATAAATAATAAATACCTGACACAAAATGTATTGGTTGGGTAAAAAGATTAGTACATATTTTGGTCTTTGATCTTTCATTGTATTATAATTTAATGAATTTAAAAACTCAGTTAAGCTCATGAGCATTGTTAGCATTAGCATATTTATAAATTTGGAGCGGCGCCTAATTTCACTTGGCGCCGTGGGGCCTTGCCCCCTCTGGCCCACCCGGTAGCTACGCCACTGGATAGCGCGAGATTAAAACTATATAATGCTTATAGATTTAGCTTGTTCCAATATGTGCAATTCATCCTAAATGGAAATTTTTATTTCAGATCAAAATGCCACTTGAAGAAAGAAACATGCGGTCAGCTGGTTATTGAAGTTCCACTTCAGCATTGCAGAACGACAGCCTCGTGCAACGAACAATGTTCTGAAGAAAGAAATTTCGTCTGTGGATCCGATAATAAGATTTATAGAAGTGAATGTGAAATGAAACGAGATAATTGTGGGTAAGTAGCTGTTTATCAAGAAAAGACTAATCCGACTCGGCCATCTTCGTTCACGTATCAACACATTATCCAAGAAATAATACAAGCGAAATCCTAGAATGTTTAAATTATATAAAGATTGGCAATTATGTTCCTAATCCTAAGCATTTTGAAAGCATGCATGCTCACTAATTCGGGTCAGGATATAATTAATTTGTTTGTTCAAAATTCCTCTAATGGCTCGACCCAATCAGTTTCTAAACTTGAATTAATTAGGGCCAAAGATATATTAATAGGATCAGTTCCAATTTGCAAAGTTTTTGATAAAATTTAATATCTAAGTAAAGAGATGACTGCTGTAATACCTTACATAATTATATTGTCGGTGAAACCAGAAAATGGTACAACTTCAAAATTAAAAACTGTGCGGGAGGGTAAAAACCGATTAACTTTTAAAAACGGACGACTAAATATGTTTTAAGCACTTGTATAAATTAGAAGTATCAACACTAATTATGACCAGGGTTGGCATATAATTTCCTCAGGTGGTCGAAACCCAATGGTTTTTTTTTGGGGATTTTTTCAATTAAAAAAACCCACCATTATTGTTTTTTTTTAAATATCAAATTTTCAATTGAATGAATGACAGACATATTTATTTCTTAACAAAAATTTACATAAATAACATAAAGTGAACTATTCGCTAAAGAAACATACATAATTCAAATATACATCATTTACATATACAGGGTCAAATTATCATTATTATTCAGTTTTAGTCAACAGAAAATAAAACTACAGAAACAAAACTCTTTTTTATATGTATGTATTATGTATGTATATGGTATACAAGGAAATAAAAAACAAACAAGTTTTTTTAATTAAGCAACAGAAACAAAACATATTTAATAATTTAATCATTCATCAGTAAAATCGGAATCTGTAATTTCATCACATTTGCATTGCATACCCTTGGTTCTTACATGCCTATAGATTTTTACCAACTTTGCACCTCTATCTGCACCTAATCTGTTGCGAAGCTTAGTCCATATTAATCCATATGAAGAAAAAAGCTGCTCAATAGATGCAGATGAAGCTAGACATGTTAACAAAGAATATTTCCCTCATGTATAAAAAATCCCATTAGAGGAGTGCAATTCTCGGAAAATTACAGCGATAATTGCACTGTAGAAACCGAAAGAGCACAGCGATAATTGCATCGTACGTATCTATGGTAATTCCATTGAAAATTTGACAGCGACAATTTATAAATAACGTCAAAGTCTAGTGAATATATAGGTATTATTAAAAATGTTTCGTTTCGGATTAAAAAAAAAATCGTATTTTGGATCTCTGTACTTTGTTTAGAGTTAGTTACATGTACGTTTTTATATTAAAAAAATAATAAAAATGCATTTTTTTAAAACCATGTCCTAATTCGTGAAATATTCCCCCGAATTACACTCGTGCATCAAAATAACCAGAAAATTTTGCATTCGAGCGTGTTGTCTTAGAAAAACTGCATTCGGTCATTTTCATATTTTGCAAAAAGAGCCCTCCACCTTCGGTGTCGGGCTCTTTCTCCAAAATATGAAAATGAACTCATGCAGTTTTTAGACAACACGCTGTCATGCAAAATTATCGGTAATTTTGGTGCACTTGTGCAATTACTTCCGATAACATATATAGGTACAAAATTCACCTGCTATTTTATTTGTTTTCTTATTTTTTATTGACATTAACCTACCATTTCTTTGTTGAGAATTTTGAGATATGCTCTTCTTTAAAAAGTGTCGCAGGGAACACATATGTATCCTTAAGCGTAAACAAGAACATTATTGCTACAAATTCGTCAGAAGGATTTGATGCAACCCACCGTTCGACGGTTTTCTCTTCTTCCCCTATAAGTCTTCTGCCTATATATTTGGGATCCATAGTATTTGCAAAAAGGTGAAATGGTTGAATTGCAAAGTCGTATAGTTCTTTTTAATTTCTTGTCTGTATGCCTGTAACAGTTCTTGGTCGAGGACGTCTTTCCAAATTTCTACTGCATCAGATATATTTACAGAATCACTTTGGAGTTTCTCTAGAGCCTTCACGACAACGGCAAGTTGTTTTTGCAAATACATAGCCTCTCTATATATTGCTATATTATCTAATATTTTGGAAATAATTGTCAAATTATTGCTCCTTCTCTGTCCGAATTTCAACGTAAATATGATAATTGATTATAAATGTTGCAAGACAGGCTTCATGTGATTTCCAACGAGTTTCATTGGGTAGCTGAGGCATTAGATCCTCTTTTTCTTTAAGCCATCCATGTGGTAAGTGTTTGTTTCTAAAATATTTGTGGACCTGAATTATATGCTTGGTAACTATTCTGGGTGTAATATATTTTTCTAATAAATTCATTAAATGAGAGGAACACCCATAAGTTTTCTTTAAAATTTCTTTCATTCAATTATTTTTTACTCATTATCCGTGCATATAGCAAAAACATCTTTATTATAAGTTTCTTTAATATACTCAATACTTTTCTTAGCTATTTCAGAACACCGTACAACGTACAGAGCAGCTTTTTCGTCAGAAGGTTCGACAGCATTCAATCAATATACTATATTCGCCAATATGAACACTTGTAGCAATTATAGGGTCATTCTTAATACTTGACCATCCATCCTGCATCATTGTAAAGCTAACGTCTTCAGCACTCAGCTCGCTTTTCAGGGTTTCTTCTATTTCCTCGTTAACCTTATCTAACTGGTCTCTTGATAACTTCCTGCTGGCGGTGTACTTATAACAAAAGTTGTAATTTTTGTACAACTTTGGCTGGAGCAGGTACGATAAAACAAACCTAAAAAAAACCGAAATACCCGAAAAGAAACCAAAAACCCCCTAAAAAAACGACGGGTTGGGCTTTTTTAACAAAGCAACCCTACTTATGACAAACTAATTTTCACTGTTTTGACCTTTCGTTGTTTTGTAAACTGGAGAGATACATTTTTCGCCTTCATATTCGTTCTTTTTTGGACACACACACGCACACTTCAATATAGGTATAGGAAAATAACCCTTAATACAAAGAAAAATGTACTGAAAAGAAAACATAAATACAAAATAAAATTAATAAATAAAGCTAACCTAATGATCAGGAATAATATCGTAAAAGTAACTTTAATCTGATTTTATGCTCTTTTTTAGTGATAGCAGATGTTCGAATTTCTCCCTTTAAATTATATTTCTCTCTCGATATAATACCAGTAATGAGGCAGTATTTAAATATTGATTTTATGGCCTTATAACAGGGCCGCGTTAAGACAAATTGGCACCCTAAGCACATTTTTTTGCCGCCCCCACTAATAAAAATTTAAACAAAAATTTTTAATAATATATATATTTTTTTTAAAGAACTTCTACTCTAAAAACAACTTCAACTTTAAATGTTACTTTTTTAACGCTGGTTAGTCGTAATAAAAGCATGCAAATACAAAACCAAGTAATAACTTAAATTAAAAATTAAAATAAAAAATATTATTTCTTATAATTTATATTTTTTGTGACGTCGCATTCCAAAGACAAAATGAAGAGAGCATTTAGACCTTCTTGCTCCATGGTCAATCTAAAATTGTTTTTAATTCTTGACAGTTTTGAAAATGATCTTTCAGTATTAGCAACACGATGACGAAATTGGTAAATGTTTCTTTTAATCCATGCATTTTCTCTTAAATACTTGCATATTTCCAATGGAGATTTAAGGTTGTTCTCTAACTGCGCTTTTAAGTGAATGCATTCTCGAATAAACGACGCATATAAATCATTTTCGTAAATGTATATTACATTTTCTCCTTATTTAACTATTTTTTCATTTTCAAAGCTCCACAAATGTGTTAGGACATATTATGATCGCTCATAAATACGTTGGTAAGCAACTAAGCATCTTCTTAGAGCTACCATGATGATAACGTAAAATGTTTTGAATTTCATTTTTTCTCTGACTGGAAACGGTGCTTCTTCACCAACACTGTCATCACACTGAACCTTCCTTAATTTTTTTCTGCCCTCTTTATATATTTTGTCTGATCTTATATTTTTGGCTTCTTGTTCGTAAATTGCAAAATTGTTTCTTATTGCGTTTAAATATTTTATAAGTATTCTCTATAAAATGTGATGCCAAATGACAGCAAAATAAAAAGTTTCAATCTCGTAGATTTTTTCACAAAGTGCTCGCGCTTTATGTTTTACAGCCCCGGCTTGACTTTCATCAGTGCTCAGTTGGGAAAATGACATTTTAATTTCATTGCGCTCATCATATAGAGCTTTAGTAGCATTAGTCCTTGCTGACCATCTAGGGTCTGATAGAGATTGTACAACAGGCGACTTTATATTTTTTGTTAAAATTTCATATCGATGTGTCGAAGCTGTGGAAATTTAGTTTAGCGAATGTGCTGAACAAGGTATGTACTCTACAAGTTTGTTCTGACTTTTAATCCCGGCTTGCAGCACTGAATATGCACTGGATGCATTGTCATAGGCCTGGCCGCGACAATCCTAGATTATATCCTTCCAATGCTGATGTTACTGCTGTTTCCAAAGCAATAGATTTGTGGCCAGTCCATGAAATATATTTAAGACACCTTTCAATGGGGACAGTGGCGGATTTACCCTAAAGCCGGGAACACACTTTCGACACGCCACGCCACTCTGCGAGCTAGCGTGTACCGTGGCGTGCTATACAAAAAGTGCGGAGCTTCTAAAACAATGCTTTTATATGGACCGGAAACACACACACCGCACGGCACGGAAATCACTCCACGCCACGCTGACGTCAAACTCCATGCATGCTGCAGCACGTGGAAATCCACACTTTTGTTGCCACGCGTGGTGAGCACTGAGGCGCCAAAAAGCGAATTCGGTTAATTTGTTCAGTAATTTTTAATGCGATTTTAATCCTAAAATGGATGACTTAGTTATTGAAAAGGTGCGAGAGCATGAATGTTTGTTTATACTTCAAATGCCGAGGTTGCAGGGATAAACATGTGAGACAGACGTCCTGGGAGGAAATTGGACAGGAATTGAACATTTCTGGTAACTAAATGATTTATTTATTAAATTATGTGAAGATAATAAAGTGGCACACCTGACATAAGAAAAATGTTTTCGTCGACAAAACTTTTTCTTACGAAAGTTTGGCTTAGCAACTGGAAATATTAGGTCGTTTGAATAAAGATAGAGTACATGCTTTGTAGTACATGTTAGTAAATAGTCTTTACATGTAGTTTCATGTATGGATCCGATAAGAATACCTCCATAATATGAATTAATAATTATACCAGCCTATGAAATTCGCCCAATTCTTCTCTTCTTTGGTTAATTTCGTGTACCCAGGGTGCTCTATGACTTGTCTTATTTTCTAATATATAGATAGAGACTGCAACTTCTTCCAATTCCTCTTCCCAATCAGAAGAATCGGTACTGCTGGCGTATTCAATTTTTTCTAGAAACAGTGCTACAGCGAGACAAAATTAAATTGGGAAATAAACGCAATCAACTGACGTGTGGTGTACGTCGCAGCGACTGCTTGCCTATAGTGTGTTTCTAAACCAAAAATTTTACGCCACGCCACGGAACGCGCTAGCTCGCAGAGTGGCGTGGCGTGCGGAAAGTGTGTTCCCGGCTTAAGGCCCGGTAGGCCCGGGCCTAGGGTGGCCAGATTTTAAGTTGGCAATAATGTAATTTCATTATGTAGTCTATATGGTGGATGCTGAGAAAGGGGCGGCTGATAGCTTGGGGTCTAGGGCGGCCGAGACTGCAAATCCGCCACTGAATGGGGATGAGACATAGCGGACTAAGAATGCCAGTTGATCAATATGTGAGACATCTGGTGTTGAATCATTATTAAAGAGTGATATTTTAAGCTATTTAATTCATCAATAACTATTGTTTTTCATGCCTTTTCCCCCATTAAAATCATTAATGCTTCACATATAGTATTTGATAAATAATTGTAATTGCCATGGCCTACATTTCCAGGTTTAGCAAGAAGTTCACGTAAAACGAATCAAATTTAGCAATGAGTTTCAAACTTACTTTTAAAATTAATGATAATTCATAAAATTATATTGACCACGTTCTTCAACACATAGTTTAGCTATTATCCTTTACAAGAGGACCAAATTATTTACCGTAGTTGACAATGCTACTTCCCATCGAGCGCAAATTGTTAATAATTTTGTTGAACGAATGGTCTCGCGGGCATCTTCGCCTAACCTTAGAACACTTTTGCGATATGCTGAGAAGACGAATAAAAAAGCTCGACCGGAAATGGACATTTTAGGTCAACTGGCAGACATTTTTTAGAATAGCGTCGACTATTAATTTACCAAAAAATAAATAAATAACTGCATCTCAACTATGGCCGTTTTAAGATCGAGAGTGGGACCAGCACACTATTGAATGGTACATGATTATTTTATTTTATTAACTTTTGTATTGTTTAATTTAATATTGTTGTTGTTAAGTTATAGATTATATATTGTTAGAGACGCTTAAAAGGAGAAAATGATGATTTAAGTATGTGTTTAATGTAATTAAAAAATTCTCGAAATAACAAGATAATTCACGAATTAACCTGTGTTTGTTGGTCGTATTGTTGGCTAAATTACTAATCGTAATTTTTATTACTTAGCTTTTCATGAACTTTTAGTTACATTTTGTCGCATCATCTACAGCTGCGTACGAGTTGGTAGGTATATATTGAGGTTCTGCACATTTGTGTAAGTTGAGGCAAAAAAAAAATGTAATGTTGTAGAAAAAGTGGTATAACTTAAAAACTGTTAAAGATAAAAAGATAAACAAAAAAAAATGTAAAGCCATGTGGCAGTTTAAACTTTTGCAAAAAATAACAATTCTTATTTTATCCCGTATATTGAATTAAATGAACGGAAAATTAAACTTTGACACATCAATGTGCGTAGTTAAATAATGGGCCTACCCGCCAGTAAAGTTTATAAAAATTCATTAAGCGGATCGAAAGATACACAAAAAGTACTTAAAATTATAGTGACTCGTTTCGTATGAACGTTAGTGTATTTTGTAGACAGCAGTCTCTATTCTCTTAGCAATATCACATTTCTTTTATGGATCGTTACTCACAGGAATCATTGGAAACTTATTTATCCCCCTCCAGATTGACTACAAAATAAATGTGTGTAGCATAAACTGCCTTCAGGACACGATTTCAGGATAAATACTGCCTCATACACCTGCATCATCGAATAATTTTTCCTTATCATTAAAACTTGGTAGAATATCTATCGGTTTGACTCCGCAGTATTATTTTTGCAGAATGTTCAACAGAAGTATTTTCATAACCTATAACTGTTATAAATTATAAGTGCCCAGGATGTATGCTGAAGTATCAAATACAGATTTCAAGCTTTGGGAATTCTGCTTGGTAAGTTTCGAGAAAAATACTCTCCTGTTTCAACAGAATGATACATTAAATTTCAAAGTATATCACCTACACGCTTATTTCCCAAGAAGGCTACGATATGCAATATATTCTAGAAGAGTAGCTAATAAATATTAATTTTGTCCTTAATTAGTGATTTAAATTGGACATGATTAGGTAAATATTTGCAGCGCTTAAAAGCTTTTATTACTGATGATGTTGGTTGCTGATTTAACTATTAAATTATCCTTATCTATGGGATATCTTTGAATCAGATCTACCTGATTATTAATATTTAGTAATATATAAGTAATATATTATTTATACTAAATATTCAATTTTCTTATATTTTACTTCGTGATGGTATTTTGCTTTCACTGGTTATTCGACATTCTCTTGAGCAACAAACGTGCTGAATTTATGTGAGGACTGCACATATATTTCATATTAAGGATCGTGTACATGAATAGTTATCTGTCACTTAATTTTTCAATTATCCCTTTCAATTTCAATTATTCGGGCATTAAAATTTTAAAAAAGATATATTTAAAATTAACGTCATTTTAAATGCAGGGAATCACATTGGTCTTCTGAGAGCTTTTCTGGGCCGTTTCTGAGATAAGATAGTTTTATTGCGTACCTACTGAAACTGATCATAGTCTTCCTTCATTTAGATTGGTCAAAGGAATTTAGATCACCTAACAAGGAGCTAACAATTTTAAGAATAAACTGACAAAAAACAATAGGAATAACACAAACAAGTCATAAATACCTTTTTCAAACATTTAAAAGAGAAAGTCAATCGCTAGATGCCTTTCTTTATAAATGTTTTTAAATCCGACGTATCTGACATCATTACTCCGAAGTTTTCAGAGGTTTAACTGCTTACATATGAAGATGAAGATGGCGATTCGACTCTCAAATATTGGCACTGTCTACCTCTTATGAGCAAATAGTCTACGTTATCTCCTTAGTCCTTCAGCCCTATTTATGTAATAAAATAACTCTATCATAAAATCATGTAAAGGTATTTTTAAAAAAGATGAACTGTTTAATTTCTATACATAATAGTGTGTTCTGCCTAGTCAGATTTTAGTCGCAGCTTTTCCCGTAACTTCTTTTTTCCTTTGACCGCCATGCCACTATCAACGATGCATTACAAATAGCAAAGAAATAAAATTTAGTAATAAAAAAATAAGAATATATGAATTATGACTAACACCGCAAAAAATAATACTATTAAAATACCGACCATAGGCGTGAGGCTCATGAGTAATCACCCGGTTACATTTGAAGATAAACTAATAACATACTATGATTAATAAGATAATAAACTATAAACAAAATAATCAACGAAATGTTAAATGTCAAATACAATATAGTAATAAATTCATTAATTAAAAGAAAATGAAGTATTGTTGGCAATAAAACTTACTTTTTTTATTTATTTTTAGTAATTTTAACATTAGCATTAGCATTTCGTTGATTACTTTATTCCTAATTTATTATGTTACTAATTATTATAGTACATTTTAAATCCATCTCGGTATTCATTACCCAAGAAAATTTGCTATGCAAAAATGCCATAAATTAATTAAGAAAACATTTTTTTTTGTTAATGAATACCGAGATGAGAAATAAAACATGAAGCTTATAAGCAATCACGCGCCTACATTTCAAAATGAAATTAATAGCATTAATAATATGATAAATTAGGAACAAAATAATCAACGAAAATGCTAAATACTAAAAACTAATAATAAATGTCAATTCAAGAAAAATAAAGTTTTCTAAGCAATAAAACTTATCTTTTTGTCTTGTTATTTATTATTTGTAATTTCAGCATTAGAGATTCGTTGATTATCTTATTCCTAGTTTATTATGTTTTTAATTATAATATGTTATTAATTTTATTTTTAAAAACAGACCGATGATTGCTTATGAGCTTCATGTTTTAATGATTCATCTCGGTATTCACTAACAAAGAAAAGCGGGCTATAAAGAAATGGCGTTAATTTATTAAATAAATAATTCTTGAAGTGTTGCCAGCTTTATTGAAAAATCACGTTTTTTTTAATTTTAATGCCAATTTTTTTTTGCCACGTGTGTTACATCAAAAAAATGATTTTTCGGTAAATCTAGCAACATTGGGCAATATTATAAGTACTGAAAAATATCATTTATTTAACAAATTAATGCTATTTTTACAGAGTTAATTTTTGTTTGTTAATGCGTAGCGAGATGAGTAATAAAACATGAAACATAAAAACAATCCCCGGCTACATTTTGAAATAAAATTAATAGTATTAATAATATAATAAGTTAGGAACAAAATAATCAACGAAAATGTTAAATATTAAAATTTAATAATAAATATCTATCCAAGAAAAATAAAGTTTTCTTAGTAATAAAATTTACCTTTTTTGACTTGTTATTTATTATATGTAATTTCAGCATTTGCGTTTCGTTGATTATTTTATTCCTAACTTATTATGTTTTTAATTTTAATATGGTATTAATTATATTTTTAAATGCAAGCCGAAGATTGCTTATGATCTTCATGTTTTTATGCTTCATCTCTTTATTCATTAAGAAGAAAAAGTGGGCTATGCAAAAATGGCATTAATTTATTCAATTAATAATTTTTCAAGTGATTTATTGTACACTGTCGCCAGATTTATTTAATAATCACGTTTTTTGCTTTTAAGGTAAATTTTATCTGTTGCTACGTGCGAACAAAAACATTATTTGTCAGTAAATCTGGCAAACTATTGCTATTTTTGCAGAGCCACTTTTTTTTGTTAATAAATGAGTAATAAAATATTTCAGAATAAAATAAATGCGATACATAATTGAAAAACAGAAACGTGATTTGTCAGTAAATCTGGCCACATCGCGCAATAAAATACTACCAAATATTATTTACCTGATAAATTAATGCTATTTTAGCATAGGCCACTTTTCTTTGTTCATGAATAAAATATGATGCTTATAAGTAATCATCCACTTACATTTAAAAATTAAATTAATAACATACTCTAATTAATAACATAACAAAATTAAGAACAAAATAATAAACGAAATGCTAAATTAGTAAATAACAATTCAAGAATAATAATGATTTCTAAGTAAAAGTGTAGTATATTATTATGATTAAACGAGCGTATAATGTAGGCCATATTAAACGAGGATGTTTATTAAAAAGCGTATCATAGTCATTATGAATCTATTATTAAATGGTTGTAGATAAAGTAAGTAATTAAATTGTCTTTACAGATATGAGTAACTTTTTTTGACAAACCATGATATGCGGAATCAAATTTTCAATTTAAAATGCATTCACCCCCCGCATTACTTGGCATCATTATGCTACTGGAATATGAAAATTCAATTCGCGTAATATACTATCATACATTATTCCCCGGTCATTTTTAAGCAAAATTATCTTATAACTTAAGTGTCGCGTACTACTTCTGGCAAGCCTTACTATACAGATTGAAAAGAGACATAAATAATGAGCAACTGAGGTTCATGAATAATTTAAAACGATAAACAGATCAGCGAACTACTTTGAGACACGGAACATGTATCTCAACTTAATAATTTTAAAGTTTTTGGACCGCGGAATTTCCATTTTAGCAGACGCGTTTCCGAAGCCTCTTGTAATACATGAGTCGTTTTAAAGCGATATTTAGCTTTTTTTTAGTTAATTTATTGTTTCATCTTGCAAATATTGATAACAATGAAATATAAATATGGTACATAGAGCCGAATATATGAAATCAAGTTAATATCTAGGTGGTAGCTCATTAGTTTTATTGTTGCGGCACACCTGGAAAAAAGCTGGATAATAAAAACGGTTTTTTATCCGTTCGGACGAAAAACGACACCTTTCCGATATGTTTTCTCACCGCAAAAGTCATGATTCCAGTATATTGTATTCATTGCTTGGCAACATGCAATAACTGTACAAGAATAGAAAATAACTGTCCGGGAATATAAAATTTCCGTCCTAGGCCAGGAATGTAACATTTCTGTCCTATTGAAACACCTTGCTTGTCAGATCTGACGTCTACCAAAAGTAACATTTAGCTGTAGTTTCCGTAGTTACGTAAGAAACTTCAAGCTCGCTCGATTCAAAACTTGATATTATGTTGAGTTTACATTAAAAACACCGTTTTTATTTAAATAATATTTGGCTCTATTTTTATAAGTAGGTATTCTAATTAATTTCGATCGGATAAAAAATAGTATGTGCAACTCGTAGGAAAAACACATTTCTGGACTCCTGTGCTGCTGACCTCGGCTGCGCATCGTCCAGCAATTACCACAGTCGTCCAGGAATGTTTTGCTTTCCTCCTAGTTACACAATATACTATTCTATAACGTCGAATTAGTTATTATCAAATTAGTGTGATACATTCATTTCGAAATTGGCGAGAATCGGAAAATGGCGATAATTTTTTTTTTTTTGGTCTGTATATTTTTGAAAAAGGGGTAACTTTGGGTCGTTCTAAGACCAAAAAAGTCGCGAGAATTGATATTCTCTTCCAGCCGTTTAGAAATGGGGAAGTTGTGCAGGTGAATGCTCACCGCAGGTGCCGGCGGCGGCGGAGGGTAATCCGGCGGAAAAATTTGGGTGTGTCACGCCCAATTTTTACTCAAAAATCATTAAAATAGTTATAAAAAAACAAGCCTTCCTCGAGCGAATAAAGCGGATATTTTTGGGGTGCCACTCCTAAATTTTTAACCGTAAGTCGTTAAAATTGTTAAAAAAAAAATGATAATAGAATACAAATACGGAAACACTATTGCTTGGTTTTTATTGCCTTATAATAGAAAAAAAAATTACTTTGTGGATACAATGTTAAAATTTATGATTATTCTACCGAGAACTAACCTTAATTAAAATGCAATTCCAATCTTCTGTTTTGCTATGAAATCCATCTATAACGTTGTCGTCAAAACTGGGTTCCTCAAAAAGTTCCTGAACTAGTTCTTGTTCAATGGAAAGCATTGCCAAAGCAGAAAGTCTTTCTTCCCCGTAGAGTTTCTGATAAAAGCCTTAATCCTCTGGGGTGTAAAAACACTACGTTCTGCTGACGTACTACTACGTAGTTTGAGCGTTTCCGGGCAAGCATGATGTAGTCCACACTCTTCTTCTTTGATTAATGTTAATAAGTCACTGACACTATTTTTATTTAAGCCTTCTGAAGTATTGTATATAACACCCAGTTCAGAACGCAACGCGAGAAAGTAAAAAAGAGGTGATAATTTTGTTTTAAAGAATCAAAAGCTTCTTCTGAAAGTATATTATTTTCTCTGAAGTTGACAAGCTCTAGACATTTTAGACTTTTAAAGTTATTAAACCTATGGTCTGTGTGAGCCGAAATATTGTCGATGATTTCGTAGAATAGTTTACAAGCTTGAGTTTTGGGATTATGTTCTGTTTATCTAATGTGTCTTCCGTTCGAATTCTTTTTCTTTCCGGTTCTGTACACAAAATTTCTAAATTTTCGAATTTAAGCCAAAACTCATCAAATTGTTCCCAAACTATTGACTTGAATTCTTGAATCTTTCTTGCACAAAAATTTATATCACTTAAAGCTGATCACTTGGTGAGAATCTACGCCAAAAACCTGTCTGGAGGCCACTTTACAAATGAAGATGTCTTTGAAACAGAATGAGCTAGTAATATTTAAATATTTCACCATTTCTCGTTTTGACACTAACAAGCGATATAAGGCATTTTAAATCTTACTTTGATTACGCTGTACATCTTGTCAGTCACTGTAATATATTAATTCGAATAATCACTTACCTAACAGCCAAATTTGCAATTTAATATGCATTATGCTTGTCTGTAGACTAATATTCAGTTGTGACGCATGTATTTCCATGGGACGCTTAGCTCAGATAGTAAAGTATTCGCTTAGCTTGCGAGAGATACCAAAATCGATGATCGGCGCCCACAGGATTTTTTTTAAATTTTATTTAGCTTTTAATTTTTTTTTAAATTAGGTTACTTATAAACATAAGAACTGTGAAATATCGATTTATCATAAGAAAAAATTAAAATTACCCATTTTTCTGAGAACTTCATTTTAACGCTCATTCGAGTAAAGATGATATTTGAGTGTGCTTTTAGACCACAAACTTGAAGTGAAACTTCATCCGCACAAAACAGGCCTGCAGGCCTACACAGTGTATTAGGCATACGACGCATAATTCTCTTTCCCAATATTTTACCACACGCTTTCTGTTAAATAATAAAATAATATTTGTATTTTATGCAAATTCGCTGACACGAATGGTAGAACATACCATACATTAAACCCCGATCCGTTCAATGATCGATTCTTGTCACAGAAAGAGGGGCAAGTTCGGCACAGATGACGTGGAAGAGACGAAGATATAAGATAGTTATCCCATGCTTAGATTGAATTGCGAACGAGCCTCTCTATTTCGATCTATGCCGTATCACCCATTTTGTAAAGTTGGCTTCGCCGTATCACATATTTTATTATGTTCACAACCCACATTTTCTTCGACTATATCCTATATTCATTTTTGACGCATGTATTTCCATTCGTGACTTAACTCAGATGGTAGAGCGCTCGCTCAACATGCAAGAGGTATCGGAATCGATGGCCGGTTCCTCCGAGAAACTTTTTGAAGCAAAACTTCCTTAGGCGCGCTGTGGCTGACGAGTAAGCTGGTGAATGTGTTACGAAGACTTTATAAAATATATCATACGAAGAGCCGAACGTTATAAAATGTGAGGTGAATGTTATAAAAATAAAATGTATGATTAAGTGAGGCGATCCAAAGCAGATACGGAGATCGCGACCCGCGATTTTGGTCCGGCACGCCTACTATAGAATGTAAATAGTTTACACTTTACAGATGGACAGGTAGTTACAATACTTTTAGGTGACTCTACGAGCTCCCAAATTAAGTAACATATCAAAATCAGTTGAAATTATGTAAATGTTTTAATCAGTTGGATGTTCCATATTATGTAAAGATCGAAATAAAGATGGAACTGCCAGATATTTTAAAATAATGAGCTACATACCACGAAATAAAAAAAATAAACAAGAAAATAAATTAAATTAATTCCTAATGCTCTTCGGCGAAAAAAATAGATCTGAAATATTTCATCGTCCACAAATTCTTTTCCGAAAATTTGTTTTTGACTCTTTCATTTTCTTAAATTTTTCTCATTTCCTTCGCAATGTAACATTTAGAATAATACATATTGTCTATAAATAAATAAAATAACATTTATTCAACGGTATTTTGAGAAAATATTTAAACTATTAAATTTTCGGTAAATACCCCCTTGGGAAATTTATTTTTGGATCTTTTATCTTTCCTTATTTTTCTAAATTCTATCACAGTAAAACTTCGTCGATCTCTAGAAAAAAGTTATCACTCCGAGATCTTTTTTCGACATTTTAAGTTTCTGAATTTATCTAATTAATGATCAGAGATATTATAACTAGAAGCAATATTGAAGGGAGTAATGGCCACAACTCTAAATTAGTTTATTCTTCATTTTAAGTGCCCGCTATTTTCTATTAAGGTATTATGCTACCACAGTTCTATATTATTACTTAATGTTTATCACAAAAGTATCTGGCCGTAAGAGTAATAAATCACCTTGGGAAAAATGTCATCTAAACATTTTACGCCGTATTCATAAAGCTGAATTCTGGGACATTAATGTTAATGTTTCGAAAATATTCAAATTAGTATCCTGTATATCCAATATGAACCCTATCTCACGCCGTTATTAATCTGTAGGATTTTTTAAATTAAATTTTAATTAAATTGATACCTGAATTATAATAACTCCATTTATAGAATTTTGCCAAAAAAAACACTCGCCTTGAAGTATTAGGAGAGATTAAAACTTGAAAATAAAACCGACCAGAAACAATAAATAATTTGCTTAAGATTGCTTCTAGAGTTCTTCCGCCACCAAGTTTTGCGGGCCTAAAAACTAATGTATTTTGTTCAAAAAACCGGGTTAAATCCCGGAAAAACGGAAACAATAAATTATTCTCGGCAAATTCATTCATTCATTATGCGTGGCCGTCGAACCTATTTTTAGAATATATCGACTTCATTTCTTTGGAGAAAGTATAAATTCTTTTGTCTTAGATAAAAGTTATTTAATAAAGTTACTACTTTTCTGGCGAAGAAATAATCATTAGCAGATAATCAGCTTTGTTAAGTTCAGAGTTATTTCTGTAATATGATAGATGCGACATCTTTTTTTGCGCCTTCAATTTAAAGTTATTTGATTAATTATTTATTCATAGGCCGATTGATTAAATTCTACTGATAATTTCTGAGGGATAAGCTTTAAGTGTCCGGCAGTGGTTAGAATTAAGGATTTTTTGGAGCCCACTCCAAAGCTCTGATTAATTTTAATCATGTTATATGCTAAAAATATGACCTTCTGATAGTTTGGCTATAAACTAATCTATAACACAATGATTAAAATTATCCAGCTTTCTCTGCAGATTAATTACTGTGATTCATTATGAGGGTTCATGGTCTTAATTCCTCAATGCTCCTAGGTATGCTCAGAATCACATTAGTTTTTAGATTTTAGACAGGCTATTCAATACTTCCCGGTTTATTGATGCATCGTTGAGGAAACACCTGATTAAAATATCGGGAATATTTAGTCATATTTTAAATAACATAATTTTTAAATAATAATTAAATTTAAAAATAATTGAATTGATAACACATATAATTATGGGTTTTCTACTAGCTGATCATCATATTAAACCCGATAATTAGGCGAGCTACTGTTTTACATTAATACGCTTGAGGAGCTAATTTATTTTAAGCCAAGCATATTAATATTGAGCATACTCAATGCATTGAATTGCTTTTGAAATATTGACGTTTGAAGATTAGATTTTTTCAGAAGTTGCCTGGCAATAGAATTTAAATCGTTTACACTCTCCTACCATCTTATTCAGGCAGAAGATAGTGCAATCCTTTTAGATGATATTATGAACTCCCAAATTAAGTACCTAACATGTCAATACTAATCAAAATTATGTAAATATTTTAATCAATTGGGTATCCTATATGTAAAGGTGCAACTGCCAAATATTTGGAAATAATGATCTACATACCACGAAATAATAAAAAATAATAAACAAAAAGTAAATTAAATTAATTCCTAATGCTCTTCCATATATTCGTGTCGACTTTATCTAGAACACCAAAATCTAATTTAAAACCAATGCAGTACCGCTCTACTTTCCTCTAACCATGGCAAATGGCCACGCATATTAAACTTAATTTAATTTCCATTTCTAAATCAATGTTTTTCTTAGTGCCAATAAATATATCTGATATATGGAGTGTCCCAAGATAGTTTAATAAATTATTAACTTGAACTTCTTTTATTTTTTTTTTTGGCAAAATCTCATTTATTCTTAATCAGCATTAATTATAATATGGTTTGAAAAAATACCCTAAAATATTTCATACTCCATAGATTTTCAATTCGTAAATTTGTCCCCTTCTCATCTTTCTTTGTAAATTTCTCAAAATTTTTGTGCAACATGACATTTATTCAAAATTATCAAAACCCTAAAGAGAGAATATCGTTTTTTTTTGCAGAAATATGGTAAGAACCCATTTTCGATAAATTCCCTGGCTGGGTTATATTTCTATCCTTCATCTTTCTAAATTTCTTTTACTTCTTTTGAAAAATATTATTTATTCACAATTGGCAAAAATCAAAATAGAAAATGCCGGAAAGAGAATAGAAATCTGAAATATTTCATTGTCGTCAAATTCTCTTTCTGAAGATTTATTTTTGACTCTTTCATTTCCTGAAATGTTCCTCATTTAAAATAATGTACTATATTATTTATAAATAAATAAAATAACAATTAATCAACGATTTTTTGAGAAAATATTTAAAATATTTAATTTTCGGTAAATACCCTCTTAAGGAAATTGATTTTTGGATCTTTTATCTTTCTTTGAGAAATTCTATCACAGAAGATCATTTATTTAAAATTAGAAAAAATCTAAGTCGCCGATCTCTAGAAACACGGATTTTTTTTTGACATTTTATCTTTCTGAATTTATCTCATTTCCTTCCCAAGATAATATTTATTTAAAATTAGGAAACATTTAAATAGAAAATACTAGGTTTCTAATTTTTCTCTTCAAGAACTTGTTTTCAGCTCTTTCATTTTTCTGAATGTCTCACATTTCAAGCAAAAACTCTTGAAAAGGAAACCTGAACTATTTAAATCTCGTCAAATTGCCACTCCAGCAATTTGTATTGGTTTTTTTTTTTACGTTATTAACTGTCTCTTACGTCGTTCACAAAGTAACACTATTTCGAGTATTTAATTACTCATTACCTTATTTTCATTAATTTATAGATATTGTTTTTGAAGCTTTTATCTTTCTGTATGTCTCCCGTTACCTGCGGAGTACACCAGATGTTTAAAATAATTCATATTTTGATTTTTTTATGGCAGTGGCACACACACTAGAGAGAGATCCTATAGCGCTCGACGAGCGGTCTATGTGGGAAGAAGTTGATTGATACGGTTCATGAATAGTTGTATGTTGTAATAGGGGGAAACAGATGTCCTGGGAGTGAGTTCCACAGTGATGCAGTGCGCCAGACAAAGGAGTGCTGGTGCGCTCTTGCCGTCTGTCGTGACTGTTTGACAGGCGTTGCCAGGGGCGGGATGAAGCGGGCCAAATCCCGTGAACATCTGCAGTGCAGCTTCAGGATGTGCTTTGGTGCGGCACCCCAGATGTGTGAGCAATATTCTGAGCACGGTCTTATTTGCGCTTTGTAGAGCAAGAGCAACTGCTGCGGTGTAAACAGTTTTTTGTTGCGAAATAGCGCACCAAGCTTCTGGGAGGCTGATTTTGCGATCTTAGCAACGTGGTGATGCCAGGACATATTGCTGTTGACCGAGACACCCAGTAGCCCGATTGACGAGGATGAAGGAATGGTCGATCCTGCCATAATGATGTCAGAGCCTGCAGTATTGGCCCTCTTGGTAAACATGGCTATTTGGGCCTTGGCTACATTGAACTGGACCAAATTTCTGTCGCCCCATGTTTCAACTTTTTCCAGGTCTTGATTAATAGTTGCTGTAATCTGCTCCTGTCTGCGGTGATAAGTCTCAGTCGCTGGTAAGGGTTTTTCGATCTAAATTGGGAGACAAGGGTGCTGTCAACCTTCAAAACTATAAACAGGATTATTCGTTTCAGACAGCAGGTCATTAATATAGATGAGGAACAGAGTTGGTGAAAGTATTGCGCCCTAAGGCACGCCCGCGTTTGGTGAATATGTCTGAGATGTGTCCATCAACTGCAACGTGCAGAGATTGGTTCTTCACGAAACTGGCAAGCCAGCTGCAGAGAGAGACTGGCAGTCCGAAAGACGGCAGTTTGTTGAGTAATCCGTCATGTTATACACTGTCGAATGCCTTCGAAATATCCAACGCAATCGCTCGAGACTCTTCGTAGTTCTCAATTGCCCTACTCCATATATGAGTGACATAGGCCAATATATCTGCTGTCGATCTTTTTCTGCGAAAACCGTATTGATTGTCGCCAATTATTCTGTTGTTCTCGAGGTACTTGAGTAGTTGCTGATTGACTACACGTTCCATGACTTTGGAGATTATTGGAAGCAAGCCAAATGGGCGATAGTTTGAGGGCGTGGTTATCTTGCCTTTTTTGGAACAGGTTGCACTCGAGCGACTTTCCAAGCAGATGGGTAAACCCCTTTTCGGTAAGACAGAGAACAAAAAGTCTGGAAAAAACGGGTGTTAGTTCGTTGGGGCAGTTCTTTAGCAGGATAGCAAGTATTCCGTCCGGTCTTGACGCCTTTTGCGTATCTAGTTCTTTAAGGATTTTACGAATATCATGGTGGTGAAACTTGACTTCTGCCATGGTAGTGTTGATGTTCGATATGGTGGGGTGAGCCTTGGCTTGGGGTACGTCTAAGGTAAAGTACGATGAAAACATTTTGGCAAGCATGTTTGCTTTTTCCTTGGCTGTAGTCGCCGTGATGCCACGTTCGTCCGTCAAAGGTGGGAGAGACACTTTAGCAAAGTTATTACTTACTGCCTTTGCTATACCGACTGGAGCCACTGGGGCATTGCAAAAGCTTATTCCTGATCCTTTGATTGTGTTTGTCCTTAGTTTCGTCGATCACACGTTTACATACGTTTCTCGCTTCGACAAAATAATTGCGATCGATACTTTAGTTACGACACAAAATATCAAGATGCGATTTTCAGCCTTCGCTTCCTTGGTGCGCAAGTTATGCCCAGGCACGTATATAATTGCCTATGCGAGTGAAATTAATACGTATATACAGGCAATCCAATTTTTGCAAAAGTTCGTTAACTTCGAGAATTTTTAAAATACTATTTAATTTTCTTTTTTTCTCACTAATACTATTTTTTGACAGAACCAAAAAAAAAATGGACATTTTCGATTTTTTCACTTGTCTTCAATATACAGGTTTTATTTTTGAAACTTGAGACATTCTATATTTGTGAGGTTTAACCGTGAGACCCTGCACATTTCTGTGCGACCTAATTTAAGATCAGTTGTTATGGCATTTACTATAGATATTATGTAAATCAGAGTATACCAATTTTGATAAAAGGTTCCATAAAAATCAACCTTTTTGCCGAAACGGTTTTTACTTTATTAAGTTATTAATCTACATCAGGGCCCGCTCTAGGGCCGGACAACCCGGACATTTGTCCGGGGCGGCAAATTAAAAGGGCGGCATTTTTTTCACAAAATGTCCAGTTAATGGAAAAAATAAATAATTAAGTAAAAAAGTAATGTATATGATTAAATTGTAGTGTAAAAAAAAAACATCTGTCGCGACCGACGGGAATCGAACCCGCAGCGCCGGAATGACAGGTAAAGGTATTATTTCGGTAGAACTGCTGGCAGTAACGTCTGGCCGCGACGTCTGGAAGTCAAGCACCGATCTTTAAGAAAATAATATATGTTTCGGACGCTCTAGCGAAAACACATATATTAACTTCCTTAAGATCGGTGCTTGCCTGCCAGACGTCGCGGCCAAACATTACTGCCAGCAGTTCTACCGAAACCATACCTTTAGAACGCTACCTTCTACACTACCGAGGCATTGCAGAAATTTTGCTAAAACGGTAAAAGGGACTAACCCAAACTAAATTAAAGATTCGAAAAATTATCCATTCGAAGAATTACACATTCGAAAAATTATCGATTCGAACAATTGTCTTTTCGAAGAACTGTCCATTCGAAGAAATTTCGGTCGAAGAACTGTCGTTCGAATAATTGTCATTCGAAAAACCATCCGGATTTAGATGCAATTGGCGTTGAGGCTAGTTTTGAATCAACAACACCACGACATCATGTAAGAAGAAGAAAACCCCATTTCTCATACGAAACACGAGATGAACCGATAACGAGTAACTATTTTCAATTTTTATATAACATATACGAATTGAAAAACATGGCTAAAGAGACGCTATTAAAACACCGCAAGGATTTAGAAAGTATTTTAACTGATGGTGATTATGTTGACATAAATTAGAATTAGCAGAGGAAATTTCTGTGGTTTTGGACAAAAAAGAAAGCCCGAGTAATGTACTAAAATTAATAACTATGTTAACTTTTGCACCAAACCTTAGTGTTGCCTTAAGAATATTGCTGACTATACCAATATCGGTTGCAAGTGGGGAAAGGAGTTTTTCAAAATTAAAATTAATCAAGAACTTTATACGTTCCACTACCACGCAAAATCGTCTTAATGGTTTAGCCATTTTGGCGATTGAGCATGAAATTGCTGATCAAATAAACTTAAAAGAGGTAATAACAAAGTTTTCAGAAATAAAAGTGAGAAAGAAATGTTTCCTGTGACTTTAAAGTAGCTGATGTAAGTTTTGTTTGTGCGGTTGTGCAATAACACATTTTTGTAATAATATTAAAAATGCACCTGGTTAACAATTAGCTTGCTTTTCATTAGTTTGGTATTTGTACTACCCTTGGACTCATAGTGTTACCTTCAAACGTATTAAAAATTATTGTTTATAGGAATAAGTGTTATATTAATTTTACCGTTTTTAATGTTTACTGTTTTGTCCTACTTGAATTTTAATTATGTTATATGTTTCTTTTTGAATATACGTTTTTAATATAAATTGAAACCAATTGATTTTTATTTTAAACAAAAGATATACATTTTTAAATATATATTAGGGGGCGGCAATTTGCCTTTTTGTCCGGGGCGACGTAAACGCTGAAGCGGGCCTTGTCTACATACAGAATGTAGGGCATTGGTTATGGAAATCCTATACAAAAAAAAATTATATATCAAAGACTAAAATGAACAACTACATGCTACATGAAATCGAATGGGAAACATTGTTATGATGTTCCAACCATTAATTTTCAATACAGATCTATTAGAAATTGAAATAAAAATAGGTAACAATAATTTACTTAAGTATGCATGTTTATATTTATAGTACAATTATTATTGATATTTGAGATGGTTATTTTTGTCGCTTCCAATGCTGTGCTAGCTGATAGGACAGACGTCTGGGAAGTCTGGTTGGAATTGGAGGAGCATGTCACATTTTTATATAGACCTACAATCTTTTTCAGCGCCTAACGATAACTCTGTGTTGGGATGGGTGATGAGAGAAGACTGGTTGGAGCTGATAGAGCTTTTGTTAGAGCTGCTAGAACAAGTAAGAACGTTTTTTGGTACATGAAATCGAATGGGAAACATTGTCATGATGTTTCAGCCAAATTTTTTGTGAAATCTCGTCTTTGTTTTCAATGCATTCATCCAAATAGCCTGCAGCCACCGATGTGGATTTCCATCCTCCATATGTCTTCAAATTTGCCATGCCGGCTCCAGAATTTGCAAGTAGTGTAGCTGACGATCGTCTAAAACATGGTCCAATATAGCATTCAGGATTGGGTAGTCTCAAAAATGCAGTTATATCCGATTATTGATAGCAACGCATTAAGTGGTGCATTTCTCGTGTTCATAATTAATGAAAAATCTTCGATGTACTGTTCCGGCTGGTCGTAAAGGTGCATACTTTTTGTAATCTAAAAGGTTGGATTCGTAGCAAACCACGAATTTTCTTGTCACATGGGTTTTAAAATCAAGTATTTCTATTAATAGTAAAAGGCGTATTCTTTTATTCACCGATGGATTCAATCATTGGTGAACCGATGTTTTTACTGTTGACATTTCTACGGTCCTGTCATCACCAACCGGTGGACACCGGTTCTGAGAAAATAAGAACGCATTGATGGAAGCTTGACGTTTGACTTTGACGTTTAAGTACTATATAAACAACAATAATTTGTAATTTTTGCAGAAGTTTTTGATAATATGAAATGATCTCTGTTGCGGTCGCCTTAGCGGCGAGAGTACTATATTCCAGCTACTCCGATTCTGATAATGATGACGAAACCATTATATTAGTAACTCCGAGATCCAGATCCAACTGATTAAACATTTTCTTCAAGATTTCCAAATATCACATCATTTTTATAGAGCTTAAAATAGTTTTCAGAAATTTCTTCAAGAAAAGAACGATCTATAATAAATAAAGACATATCTCACATAAAGTCTCCTTTTAAGGTTTTATATTTCAACTACCACACAACATTTAAAATTATTTTACACATATCATTTTAATAGGTTTAGTTCAAAATTTACTCATCCTTTGAAGGATGAGTCAATTCCAATTCAATTCTGTTAAAAAAACCTTAAAACCGTTGATTGAAGAGAATCAACGCTTAAAACTAATACCCGAGTTGTATATTAACACAACTTCAACGGGACGGTCCATTATATCATTGTTTATGTTTATATTTATCTAAACAATTTAACAATGATTCTATGTATCAAAATTTGAAGTTCTAAATTTATAACAAACAAATGTTAAATGTATAGGTTAGGAAAGTTGCTCCCCCCCACAATACACCGAAACAACCGACTTGGCGAGCCGGTGGAAGCTGATGCAACCATACGTTAATCCATCGTGAATAAAAAAACACGATTGAGACATAACCGATGGCCCATCGAACAATAAAAGAACGCCAAATGGCTCAACCGGTGCAATCGGTGGATCAACCGTTGAAAAATAGAATACATCTAAACTGTTTTTGTCTTCAATGTTATCAACTGACAGTTTTGTCAATTCTTGTCGGCGGCAGGCTCCCGCTATGCCAAAAATTGTGGCAACCTTCATAAAAAATAAATTTCATCTGGCGCTTCTTCAATAAACCAATCAACATCCGTTCTGGTCAAGCTATTAGATTTGAAGGCTAGCTTAAAAAATTTGCTTATGCCACAGTTATTTTTTATTTTTAACATGGTCTTCAGCATTGAGAAACGCAACCATACAGTTGAATTCTTAAAAGACTTGGAAATCTGCGAAAAATATGCTAACAATACCTCTTGCTTGTAGACAATGCCAACGTTTTCCTTATGACACCAATCTTGTATTCTTTTTCGATATATCGGTGTCGGAATTTTACAGGAATCAATTCTAAACTTGCATCATTTGCTAATTCCAAAATATCTACTGGAATATTCGAATCTTCTTGCATTTTCATAGCAATTTAATGACACTATTTGATAATAATAGTAAACAACTAGGTAAATAGCGTCATGGCAATATTATCTACGAGGGTGTTTTTAAATAAGGCAAATCCCGCACTAGTGCGTGAAGTGAATACTTCGCGCACTACTGTGGAAAAGGCTATCTTCTCACACTGCCAGGAGTGCGGAAAGTAGTAACTTCCTGCACGTTTTTAGAAAAAAATCTAAATTTATTGCCACAGCATGTCAATTCTGATGTCTCTCTAGATACATATTTGCCCAGATTTACTGAAGTGTACCATCTATATGTATTGTAGTTCATCTAATATGGATAGGATAAAATATAAATTTAATTCTACAGCATGTCAATTCTTATGTCTCTTTTTATTGGTTCTCTAGATATGTGTTTGCTCACTTATAAATCTTATAAATCTACTTCATCTAATATAGTAAGATAAAATTTGAATTAAATATTTTTTGGATATTCTCTATGTATCTATGTTTACTCAAATCTGCTACACCCATATCTAAGTGTCCCATCTATATTTATGTGTTGACGTATAATCTAGTCCATCTAATATAATAAGAAAAAATATAAATTTAATCCTAAAGCATGTCAATGCTGATGCCTCTTTTTAGATGTTCTATAGGTATATGTTTACCCCAATGTACTGAACCCATAGGTAAGTGTACCATCGAAATGTATTGATATAATCTATATCTATAATGTGAGGGAATTACGGACCTGGCTAGTAATTAACCCTTATAGGAATTACTCATTTAAATTCAGAATAACATTGTTTATTATTCTTTATTTTGTGAAAAGACTTAGGAGTAATCTTTTCCCAAAATTAGCTTGTTTATTATTTAGAGACTTTGACCATCCAAACAGACCTATTAAGAAAACATTAAGGATCTAATATAAGAAGTTCGATTGGAAAACCTTTGGAACCAGCCGAGAACATTCGGTATTCAAGCGCGTAACACAAAAGACATTCTTTGTAAACTTAATTTTAGTAAACGTTTTTTAAAAAAGAGTTTCTCGTCTTCTTGATCCTATATAGGGCGTATAAGTGTGTTATAAACTAACCTTCTAGCATTTACAAACAAATATCAGCTTATTACTTTTAAGACTCCAATCGTGTTTGCTTTTTTTTTACATACATAATCCATATGTGTTTAAGCTTCAAACTAAAATCAATTATTACTCTTATACATAATATCTAGCCAATTTACTACATTATCAAGGTCAAAGTCGACTCAAACCTACAGAATCATTGTCTTCTATGTACATTATCCCATCATCTGCAAACAGGTGACATTTACAAAACCTAAGCACTTCTGACATATCACTGATATAAAGGATAAAAAGGATGGGTCCCAAGGTACCACCTCCTTGCGGGACTCCTACATTCTTATTTTTCATCCGATATACCATTTTCACATATAACTCTCTGTCTCCTAGCACTAAGATTTTTAACCAACCCAGTACGTTGCCTCCCACTCCATACCTCTCCAATTTCTACTGTCTCAAACGCTCTTTTAAAGTCCAAAAATATAACACCGGTTATTCTCCTCCCTCTGTCATTTGATTCTTTCCATTCATTTATCATATACTGTAATGCACTTTTACAACTAAATCCCTTTCTAAAACCGGACTGAAAATTGTCAATAAGATTTACTTCCTCAATAAATTTTAAGCAGCATATTTTACAGGGCGACATTCATCCGCATTATTTGTTTTGTAGCCCTATGTTTGCTCAAATCTACTGAACCTATAGCTACGAGTGTGTTAATATTGACTTCTAATCTAATTTATTTAATATAATAGAATAAATCTAAATTTAATTATTTTTGATATTCTCTAGGCTAGATATATGTTTACCCAAATCTGCTAAACCTATAGATAAGTGTCCCATCTAGAATCTGTGCCAATATAGTACGTTAAAATCTAAATTTGATTATGCAGCATGTCAATAATTATGATGCCTATTTTTAGATGTTCTCGAAGTATTTATTTTCCCAGATCTGCTAAGCCCATA
>MU182339.1:45659-63908 GCA_016904865.1 Pissodes strobi
GATCGATCGCAAGATTTCGAAACATATAAATTCTCGCAGGTTATAAAATTACTGCTGATTTTGTTGGGTTTGTTTATGGCAGTAGCACCATACTAAAGGGAGATCCCATGGCACTCGATGAGTGGTATGTGCGCGAAGATGTTGATTGGCACGGTTCTTGAAAAGTTGTAGGTTGTAATTAGGGTGAAACAGATGTCCTAGAAGGGAGTTCCACAGTGATGCAGTGGGCCAGATAAAGAAGTCCTTGTAAAGCGATGTTTTAGGTATTTTCAGTTGTACGACGAACGGGTGCGCTCTTGCAGTCTGTCGTAACTGTCTGACAGACGTTGCTGGGAGCGGGATGATGCGGGCCAAATCCTGGTAACATCTACCGAGAAAATATCTGTAAAACAGGGAGATCTCGGCCACATATCTGCGGTGGTCCAGACTATCCAGATCTCGGGTCAACTCCCGGTAGCCGACGAGTGTATATATTTTTTTGTTGCGAAATAGCGCACCAAGTTTTTACGAGGTTGATTTCGCGATGTTAGCAACGTGGTCATCCCGGAACATATTGCTATTGACCGAGACACCTAGTAGTGCGATTGTCGAGGATGAAGGAATGATCGATCCTGCTCTAATGATATTAGTGCCCGCCGCGCCGTATTGGCTTTCTTGGTAAACGTGGCTGCTTGGGTTTTCGCTGCATTGCCCAAGACCAAATTTATGTCGCCCCAAGTTCGAACTTTCTCCAGATCTTGACTTATTGTTGTAATCTGCTTCTCTCTGCGGTGATAAGTATCAGTCGCTGGTAAAGGTTTTTCTGATCTAAATTGGGAGACATGGGTGCTGTCATCTGCAAACAGGATTCTTGGTTTCGGTCAGCAGGTCATTAATATAGATGAGAGCATGGGCGTAGACAGGGAGGGGCCAGGGGGGGCCGTGGCCCCCCGTGGAAATTCAACCGACTCATGACTTTTGTGTAAAAATTGGGCGTGGCCCCCCAAAATTTGCCACTACTGCGGCCTGTTCTACGGCTCGCCCCCCCCTGAGAAAAATCCTGTCTACGCCCATGGATGAGAGACAGAGTTGGTGAAAGTATTGCGCCCTGAGGCACTCTCGCATTAATGGTGAATGTGTCTGAGATGGATCCATCAACTGAAACGTGCAGAGATCGGTTCTTAAGGAAAATGGCAAGAGAGCTATAGATGTTGGCAGGCCAAAGGACGGCAGTTTGTTGAGCAATTCGTCATGCCAAAATCTGTCAAATGCCTTCGAAATATCCAACGCAATCGCTCGAGATTTTCCGTAGTTCTCAATTGCCCTACTCCATATATGAGTGGCATAGGCCAATATATCTCTTGTCGATCTCTGTTGGAGCAAAATTATTTAAGACGAGCCACACTTGGCATCGACCCCCTCCGATTTGGCCGATTTTTTGTGGGCATGTTACCCACCTAGAGTGTAGTCAAAAGCCAAAATATTAGGCCCTTGGCTTAACTGTAGCCATTTTTCGTTTTTTTTTAATTTTTGAGTTGAATTTGGTTACTTTCGATTAGGCAGAGGTTTTTTGTACTAAGCGGCTGAAAATTGGTTACAATGTGTAAAATTGCTTAAGAAACCAGATATGCTCACAGATTTGACCTACGACATATATCACCAAAAATATTGGCCAGAAACTCTCAAAATTTACCAAAAAAGTCCCAAATCTTGGGGAAATGCTCAAAAAATCTTTTCTTTGACTATACGAGCCAGTCATCTTGTAGATGAAGAACCAACGAATCCAATGAGCATACACCCAGATCTTTAGGACGAACAGTTTAGAAATTGCGCGGCTTCAAAGTAGGAGCTTTTTGTTTTATTTCAAAAATCTCAATTTTTGATCTCGTGGGACAATGCCCGACCTACAGGCCTATTTTGCGACGTTACCTACCTTTCATAGGCGCTCGGTGCGAGCAGCGTGTGACGAAAGAAGGCGGTAAACCGGCAAACACGCGCGCTGTGCCAGCACAGCGCCCCTAGCCACAGCACATGGTGTTCTACTCCTGTTTATATATTTTGTTTTGTTTACATTTAGAATGTATTTAGGGCTTACAGATAAAAAGGATCTTGGAGGCAAATGTAAAGTTGTTGAAATGGATGGAAAATGCTGCAACCCCTTTAAAATTCATTCGATTGTAATTCATAAGAGTCTTCGGAAAATAAAGGAATCTGACAAGGAGAGACACTCGAGTTTAACAGCAGGATTGTTTTGGTGTGACACCTGTCGGAAAGAGTCCCTTGGTGAGTTTTTGTTTTGTATCTTTCTTATGACAAAGATTTTGTTTAATTGTATGAGGATTATCACTTATGTAATCACTTTGAATGCTTTGTTTATGTTTTTTTGCAGCACATCATAAAGCTGACACAGATGGCCAAGACAAGCGCGAAAAAATGTTTTCAAGTCAGTCAAGTGAAAATATTCCTTCGAGCCACACTGGGTCCCCCTCCTTGAGCCCTACAGTGCAAGCCGAATCAGCCAGTCGCAAGCTCATGACAATAGGGTTATCTCGGTTAGTGACGCATGTACGCCATGCAGCAAAAGTCAGTGCTGCTAAAATGAAGATTGAGAAAACAGCCAAGGCCATTCAAACAATAGTGTGCCGTGCCCTGGGACCAAGTGTCAAAGATGTCGAAAGTACTGAAGCAGGAAAGGCTAGGTCACGACCTTCTTATGAATGAAATTAGGAAAAAACTTCCTTCAGCATCAAAGGTTCTTCGGTACCAGTTACTTTCCCTCGTTCCTGCCAGTATGACTGTAAGGCAAGCGGCCCAATGTTTCAATGTTAGTAGACAGGTTTTTGAGAGGGCAAGAAAACTTACAGAAGAGAAAGGAATTTTGCCCATCCCTGATTTTTCAAGAGCATCAAATGTTATGGAATCAACCAAATTGCTAGTAATTATTATTATTATGAACAGCAACGGCTACTCTACCCCTCAGCACCTGGCCTGAGCTCTACCAGTCCTTCAAAAAGCAGCCCGCAGCAGCATGAAGGTATTAAAGTTGGACTTTCAACTTTTTGCGCCCTGAAACCCAAATGCTGTGTGTCAGCTGGTGAAGCAGGGACTCATAAACAATGCATTTGTCAGATCCAACAAAAATTTAAATTAGTAATGTATGCTCTTAATATTGAGACTCATTACCGTGATTGTATTTCATTATGTGTGTGTGATCCCAAAGACAGATATTGTATGTGTAGGGTCTGTGAACAGTGCCCAAGTCTGAAGAAAGTGAAAGATATTCTCAAAAGTAAAATTAAAATGCCTGAGTTTCCGGAGTCAGAATTACTTTCTTCCGATGATGAGTACGATTTCTTTGCAAGCCAGACCCCAAGCCCCCAGACCAACCGAAACTTTGGCTGTTTTCGGTGGGATGTATGTTGTTGTTGGGCTGGTAAAAAGCAGGTACATTGCAATGGTCACCGACGTCTACAGCGACGAATCAGAATTGGTTGTCTCACTCCTGATGCCAAAGCTGCCAGCCAAGGAGCTAAATTGGCCAAAAGACATCAAAACTGCAACAATTAAACTTCCACATGTGCATTGTGAAGTAGTACTTGACGAAAAGCTTAACAAAACGTACTTGACTTCCTCTAATCTGGACAAAATGTACATTCTGAAAATTTTGAAAAGGCCCCATTAAAGGCTCTTATTATTTTATTTCATATAAATAGAAATTTAATTATTTAGCTTCTTATGTGTCCCATTCATTAACAGTAACCTATCAATACACTATTTAGACGATCACAGACACCCTTGACTGCAGGATAGGCACAAAGGCTCGAAACCAGGAGATTGGTAACGCACCTCATGACGCGACGCCTAGTAAGCAGTCAAAACATCTGATGCCACCTGGTCAACTGTGTGAGAGGAGACTAGACGGAAGAGACGGTAGGGCGGGTGAGGTTTGGGTTATGGATAGGACCTGGCTCGCATGCACAGCAAAGCGCCGGACGCCAGCAGCCGAAGCCCCCGGGTAGGCCAGTTACCCAACGCGCATGCTTGGCAGGTTTGCCTACCCTGAACTCTACTGGTGTTCCGCCTAAGGGCGCTGCGCTGCAGTACACCATACGTTTTCTACTTTCTGTCGCATCCCACAGCCCGTACCGAGGGCCCCATGAAGGCCAGGTACATCACAAAATAGGCCTGGTAGGTGGAACATTGTCCCACCAGGTCAAAAATTGAGATTTTTGAAAGAAAAGAAAAACCTCCCAACTTTGAAGCCGCGCAGTTTCTAAACGGTTCGTTCTACAAATCTGGTTGTATGCTCATTGAATTCGTTGGTTCTTTCTCTACAAGATGACCGCATCGTATAGTCAAAGAAAATATTTTTTGAACATTTCCCCAAGATTTGGGACTTTTTTGGTAAATTTTGAGAGTTTTTGGCCAATATTTTTAGTGATATTTGTCGTAGGTCAAATCTAAGCATATTATGGTTTCTTAAACAAATTTACATAATGGTAACTAATTTTCAGCCACTTAGTACAAAAAAAACTGCGTAATCGAAAATAATCAAAGTCAACTCAAAAATGTAAAAAAAACGACAAAAAAACAAAAAATGGCTTAAGCCAATAAATTTTTGCGGGACCTAATATTTTGGCTTTTGACTACACTCTAGGTGGGCACCATGCCCACAAAAAATCGGCCAAATCGGAGGGGGTCGATGCCAAGTGTGGTTCGTTTTAAATAATTTTGCTCTTTGCGAAAGCCGCATTGTTTATCGCTAACTATTCTGTCGGTCTCGAGGTACTTGAGTAGTTGCTGAATGACTACACAATTGAGCGATAGTTGGAACAGGTTTCACTCGAGCGACTTTCCAAGAAGATGGGTAAATCCCCTTTTGGTAAGAAAGAGAAACAAGTCTGGAAAAGATGGGTGCTGATTCGCTGGCGTAGTTTTTAACACGATGCCGATGGCAGGTATTCCGTCCGGTCCTGATGCCTGTTGCGTATCTAGTTCTTTGAGGATTTTACGAATATCACGGTGATGAAATTTAACTTCTGCCATGATAGTGTTGATGCTGGATATGGTAGGTAGAGCCTTGCCTTGGTGGAAGAGATGTTTTTGGAAAGTTATTACTTACTGCTTTTGTTACAGACCAGAGATTCCTGGAGGCACCGGGGCATTGCAAAGGTTTATCCCTGATCCTTTGTCCTTAGTTTCATCAATCACACGTTTGCATTCGTTTCTCGCTTCAGCAATATAATTGCGATTTTTAGCAGTCTGATTTTGCTGCCAGTATACTTGGAGGCTTGCTGTTTCCTACCTACAGTTCTTTCGCATCTTCTGTCGAACCAGGACTTCCCTTTTCGTATTGGATTTACACATAATTTATCGGAATTTTAACACTAGTTATCATCGTTCTTGCAAGAATTCATAATTTTTACAATAATTACAATTATTAGTCTTCATTAAATCATAATTTTCATTAAGTGATCCTTGCATTATGGTGATCCTTATTTTACTAAAAAGCTACTCGCAATTGAAACTCTATGGTTTTGGTAAAGTTTTTCCGCTTCAATTACATTGTTATCATAATACCCCGAATTCCCATGGCAAAACAGTTTGAATTTAATATGCAACATATATTTTTATTTCAGAAGACAAAGCTCATTTGATCTGGAACAGAAGATGGTGCGTTCTAGAAGGGCCCCTTTTAAAATACTGGAACTATCCCTCTGAGGAATTTTCTAGCAATCCCATCGGAGTCATTGATTTAGGCCGTGCCATCGAAAACTCATCGCCGGCAGATAGAAGTATATGTCCTAGACCAAAATCGCTGTGTTTACTGATAAAAAATAGAGATGATTTGGTGACGAAATATTTTCTAACTGCCGACAACCAGGCGGAAAAACAAACTTGGCAAGAAGAAATCAACTTTGTTATCGGAACCATGAATTCATGGAATTGCCTTTTTCCGACAGAACAAGTTAGTTCCTTCTAAATGATTATTTTATTTGATGAATGACACTTGAGAGAGTTTAAGGCAGCATAGGATGAATTAAGTTATGGACTTAATTCACCCTATGCATTTTTGTTACGTAAGATTGACACGAAAAGTTTTTATTCCAAAATTGTTTACATATGTACACCATAGATGAGAAGAGTTTTTGACTTTGTAATAAGTTTAATTGATTATCCGCATCAGTCAAGCAAAATAATTAACAATAGAAAAGTTCGCTTCGTTTGGGAATATTCGACATTATTCTGCGCTCGCGCAATGTGGCAATGATGTTTCTCTGGGATCATAGATAATTAGGCCAGATCTAATAGTATAGTATTTTGTATTCTAAGTTTTGTCGAAATTTTATTCAAATAATAATTATTTTCTAAAATCTATGATATATATATTTTTAAAGAAAATGAATTTTTTAGTTTCTCATTTTAAGTTGTGACTTATTTGACATATATTTTTTTTGGATAGCACATCGCAACCTAACATTAGGTTCCCCATGTCTGTTATTCTATTATTTTGTATATTGGGTTTTATATATTTTCCGTATTTTTCTTACACAGGCAGCCACTTTCTTAGACTTTTCCTTCATACGGATGTGAAATTGAACTATTATATATATTTTATATAAATTTGGCAAAGCTGCTTTCCTCTGAGAAAAAGGAACTAGCATAATCGAAAAATATATAAAAAAAACCAAACGACAAAATAGCAATAAATTTAAATTATATAACTGCCCTTTATATAACGTAAGATTTTACCAAAGTGTAACATAGTTGTTATAAATAGTTGGTAGGTGAAAAAATAAACTGCTTTTCACTTGAAACGCATAAAAATAATTTTTATTGTAGCTTTTAATGTGCCTGCCTCAAAAATAAAAGAGATTTTTTTTGCGATATTCAAAACATTAGAGCACATTTCAGGGCTTATTGGCTAGGTTATTGGATGTTCTTAACCCTCTAACAGGCCAATTTTTATTTCATCTAACAAAATCATAGCAGAGTCAATTCATAGCAAAAACATCAATTTTAGGCTTTAAATTTTTTTATCATAAATCCTTGAGGCTCCAGGGATGAAAAAAATTTCCCAGCCTTAAGGCGGACCTGCTCACTGAAGAGAAGAAAAATAGTCAGGGTAAAAAAACCGAAATTAAGAAACGCAAGGTATATTTATGGGTGTTGGTAAATCGGTTCCCGGCAGGTAGGAAATAAAAGGGTAGTTTGAAACATCTGTTAATAATATGTAAATTGGTTCCCAAACCCTAAAAGGTCTTTGGTATATCGGTTCCCCTTAAAAAATTGAGGGTGTAATAAATTATATTGGGGGTGTGAAGGAATTGTATAGATATTGAAGTTTTAGTTTGCATTTTTGTTCTGTGGCTATCACTTGTGTTTGAAGTTGTGTTGTATTTTCGTCATGAATTTCGAAATAATTTCAAGTGAGCGAGGAAAACAGTTAATAGTTATTAATAACTATAAGCCCCTGAAAACTGGTGAGAAGCGATGGACTTGCACAAATAGAAAGTGCAAATCATTTGTCCTTAATTTGGGCGAAGGTGACGATAATATAACTATTACAAAACATATACAAGAACATTCCAATTCCCCGTTGTGGGGGAGTTAAATCGTCAAATCGTTAATACTGCTTGCAAACGAAAAGCTGTTAGAACACTATGTTGTATATTGTATAATAAACAGATTTATAAAAATCAAACCGTGCTTTATTAGGTAAATCTCGGGAACCAATTTACACATAAAGGTCAGGTAAACTAAAAATGTTGGGAACCAATTTACACATAAAGATCAAGTCAACCAAAAATATTGGGAACAAATTTACAAATTATATTTGACCCTTCTTAGTTTGGGGCCCAATTTACATGTACCCATATTTATTACGCATCGATACAAAAAGTCATTTAATATGTTTAATTTTGTATCAAACTGTTGAAAACACTTTTTAGTGGAGGAAAGGCATATACTCGAATTGCATTTAGTGCAAAAAAACTGAGTTTCGCATTTACACCCTTTGTTCTTACACATCCTTTTACCACTTTTATCCAAAAGGTCTGGCACGTGGTTCAACCCATCAAGGCAGATATCTGGCTGGGGGATATATGTCTTGGTATTAGGCTTTACTGCAGGTTGCATTTCTTCCTTCTTCGAAGCAGATGTAGGTCTTCCAGGACGTTTTTTGACAGCTTCGTTAACGCAGAGTATAGCAGCTACTGTGCTCGAAACACTGGTAAAGGAGGATTCTTTCCGAATGCGTTTGTATAGCAGATAAGGGTTTACCTTAGCCATGTCAATGAAATGATAAAATAGATGCAGTGACCAAAGCGAATGTGATATCTGCCACGTAAGCTATCCGTTAGATCAACTCCGCCCATGTGATAATTATATTCACGTATGATGGTTGCCTTTGACAGCTGCCTATCCTGGATGGAACTTTTGATGGGTAGCACCCCGACGCGTATGCAGAAGCCAATCGTACATTTTTGTTGTCCTTCCACAACACAGTTGCCAAATCTACACCATGTGCATTTCCCACATACTCAACAGAAAATCCCTTTGTTTATCTGCATCACTAGGCGATTAGCAATACGACCATCCCCAATGAATAAATCCCTCGGCTCCTTAGATAAACAGTTAGTGGCAGCGTCGTATAGAAATTATCAAAGTATACGATATGATTGACAAAATTAGGTATTGTTTGAGATAGACGGATGACCACATTAGCTGCTGCTCCCAGGATCAGGCATATTGGGCAAAATTACATTGCTTCCTGCACTAAGAGTAGCCACTGCTGTTACAGAGAACAAAAAGCTTCAAATCTCATTTATGGGGTTTTGCCGACATGTAGTGTCGCAACGAAGTGCGCTTTATTTTGGTTGCACACATTTGCTCATCTACGCATAAACGAGGAAATTTTCGAACTGTTTGAAATCGTTCATTTGAATGGTTCACTATGAATGGAAGTTTATTTAATGGATCAAATCCATACTCACCCCGCTTTTGATTTGTCGTTAAAGTGAAGATACTTGCGAATCATAAAGAATCGTTTGGATGTCATTGTTGCATGAACTGGTTCAAATGAATAACGACCTCAGTATTCTGCGGCCAATGTATTTCTGGATCTCGGCATCGTTAGTAGCAAATGTTATCTCGATGTCCTGCTGTCGAGCGTATAGATTTGTCCGTTCTGCAATATTTTCAACAAACTCTTTTGTGAAAAATTTGGCAAAGCATTGATATAGAGTTTTCAAATCCTCAAAGCGTCTTGGGAACTTTGTGTTTATACGACTTTTTATATTTTCATGCAGTTGCAAATGCTGTTTCCGCCAAAGTATTTCCTTGGATTCCATTGACTACAAGTTCTTTTGCGTTTCCCGCAAATTTACCTGCATTAGGCTCGAGAACATCAACCTCCTCTTCAAATTCTGGCAGAAGAGAACGTGGTCGTTTTTGCTTTCGTTGAAATGTAGCAGATGATTTAGCTAAAGTCGATGTAGATGAAACTGTTGCAATTAAAGGTAAACCTTGTGGTACATCTGATTTTGAGGCCCCTGATGTCGATGGGTGTGAAGTATCAGACTGTCCTACACCTAAATTCAACACTTGGGGGGTCAGGTGAAGAAGATTCAGAAATAGTATCGTTGCACTCATTTATTTCATCTTCAAGGCAAAAATCTGGGTCAGCAATACTGTCATACTGGGTTTCCTTTTTGCTTGTTACATTTAGATAAATCTGGTTCAAATTATAAAAACAAATTCGAGAATTTTTTGATACTTTCAGTATTGTCCGAAATATGGTATTTTCAAGACAAAAGATGGATTTTTTATACTCATTAGCCTGGAATTCATAAGGAAGTATTGCTTAAAATTTCTATTAACTAACATCCCCTTCGCAGACATAACTTTTTCTTTTTTTTATGTGTATGTGCCACATGTCACGAAAGGCTAATAGGCCAGTCATTGGGGATTTTTACCTGGAAATAACTCGGGAAGTTTTGAAACTTTGCAGGTTTGGGTTAGTTAGTTAGTTCTATAAAAATTGCTTTTAGCAAATTTTCGCTAAAGTTATCCGTTTAGGCGCAAAAGTCATCGTAAAATTTAAAATTTTGCGTAAGTTTTACGTAGAGGGGATTTTCCGAAATCAGATGTATAGTAGGGTCCCCCAAAACTATTTATTTAAGGCTTTATACAATTTTGTCATGAAACAGTGGCATATCTCTTATCCAATTAATTCATTAATTAACTCATGTTAAAATTTTAATTATTAAAAATGCTGTACTTGTTTCGTCACCACCCATGGGGTAAAGGACACGGCGCGTTTCTTTTAACGTGGTTTTCCTTGTAGGCCTGTTCTACTTGCGAAGTACAATTACCTTTTCTATCTGCAGAGGCCGGATGGACCTATTCGTTAGATTCTCCTTCAATCGACAAAGGAATATCGAGCGGCAAGTCCAAGTCATCTTCATCACATTCGTCCAGTGTCACTTGAGTGACATTTTCGCAGGTCTTTCCGTTGCAGATCCCGCAAATCATGGAGCATTTTAATCCTGCTTTTCTGCATCCGCATGCTGCACCAGAATTGGTCTTGCACTTACATGACAAAAATACAAGTAGCGCTTTGGGAGCAGGATCCTTCAAAGTGGTTACTGGAGTGCATCAGTTTGGGCTTTCTTCCAACCTCATTTTTCAGCTTCTTTTAGACAGCCATGCCATTGTTGTACTAGATGGTAGGATCGTAATGAATGCTGTCATGCTGCTGCGGTTGTTGGTGGTACTAACTTCATAAGAGACTGGTATCGGTATTTATCAGGATCAATATTCTCTTTGTCTTCGGATCCATAGAGCGCAAGAAGAAATTTCTCACCTGCATTAGCAACTTCGTCAGCGGTTCCATGTTTATTTTTAAATACTTGAATAGGAGCTTGTAACTCTCTATGTTTTTCTAGAGTTGTTAAAAATTTCACTTTTCCTTGGTTAAATAAGGCCGACGTCGTATCACACCCACTTATTGCGTGGAGGAATAAGATCCTTCACCGCTTCGACGCCTTTTAAACTTTGCGAAAAATACATATTTTGGACTGTTTTTCCTTTCCCAGGCTTCAGGAAGTATACATTATCATGAGACTTGCAAAGTGCTGTCAACAGAACAATGAGGTCGACATCCTTTCCAACAACAATTGCATATTCATATGAAGATGACATCTTGGTAGCTGTATTTATTATTCATGTGTCTGCATCTGCTCTAGCCTGAAACAGGCTTCCTCAAATTTCCGTTTAAAGATAGATATAAAGCGACCTTTATTTGTATCGTTTACTAAGAAAATTTGTCTGTTCAACTGTGGTCTAACATGACATCTGCAGTATTTTTTTTTATGATCTTCGCTGTCGCTCTGCGCTTTTCAGTTTAAAGTATATATACGATGCACTTTTTGATCAAGATAATGTAAATTCAACTATAAAATTAAATAACGTAAAAACGGCTGAACCGAATGTCAACCTGTATGGTATATTTGAAATCAGGAAAAAAAGATCTTTCATTTTAGCCGGAAATACACAGGGCATTCCATTAAAAATATATATGCTTTTTATCGCCCCCCGTATATATGCAAAATTACCGGAAATTAGAATACAGACATGGAAAGGAAAAGCTTCCCCTTTATGCCCGTTTCTATTTTGCCTATATGATAAAAAATTAAAAAGATACGGGGGGTGCTAGTTTATACGAAGTCACCCGCTATGTTTCGTATGCGTTTCAAGTTAAAAGCAGTTTATTACGTAAATCAGTATACTCTTTTATCTGAAAATTTGTGCTCACATTTATTACAGATAGACATAAGCTTAGAAGAAGAATATGAAGATCTTTAAAGCACTGATATTATTACAAATCCATAGATCGTTTTATTTCGTAAATTACTCTAATAATTTAAATAAATATATTTTTCTTATAACCATTTATGAAAATGAGTAAAAAACCACAGTTAAAAGAGAGATTCTAAGCCCCTTGTTCCAGCATGTCATTATCGTTATCGTGAGCAATGCGCAGTACTAAAATGATATCACCTTGACTTTATTAACGATAACGATTTCCGTTAATTACGATTAAATAAGGAAGGTGTTACGGTAATCGTTGTGGTTTGGGCTGCAACGCCAATGCGCTTAGAAGTTACTAACATTCTTTTGAGTTTCGCGAAATTTGATTGATTATTCGATCACAAATTGGAAAACGTATAGAAATTATATTTTTATTAGTTAACTTGGAATATTTATAAGTTACTTTAAGAATCTAAAACATAGTTTTTGCATTTTTAAACATTGTAGGGCATTACTATTTCTTAGAATAAATAAAGGCCAAATAATCGGTCAACATAAAAAAAATCGTAAGGGGATGGATATGAGGTGATTGAAATGCCAGTGTCAAATTTAAATTCCGAAAACACACCCAAACGCCCTCTTCCAACTGGATAGCATGGAAATCTAAATTTGGGTTACTCTGGTACTGTATTCATACTATACAAATACACAAAAGTCATTTGTCATGGCCAATAAGAGGACTTTTGATGTTCGTGTTAATAGGTTTGAAATCTCTTTTTTAACCATAACATTGCCCAAAATTGCTGTAATTTTTAGTTGGCTTAAAAACTCTAATAAGGCTAGAAAGGGTCTCATTATCACACACCTGTTGAAATATTTTTCAACACACATGTTGAAAAATAATGTCAATAGGACTCGTACTTGATTAGATGGCGGATTGATTTGAAATTTTGACTTGACATACTATGTGGATGACGCGACGATTACTTTTCAACACTTGTAATGGAAAGTGGATTTCAACACGCGTGTGATATGAATCGTTTTCTTAAGAATCTAATTAGTGATTTTTGTATCATTTTCATAGGTGGTCGCACGAAAAATAGTTTGCATTGCTTGTGTGAAAGTACGTTTTTAACCTTGGAGGATTTCCTCACTCGGTAACGTCTTGTACTTCGAAACCGACTACATTATCGAGAATGATTTTTTTTGAAAACCACATTTCCTGAGAAGCAGACATCATAGGTCCCATACGAAAGTCTTATATTTATTTGTGGAATGTTAGATAGTTGTCAAACCCAACTTAAGATTTTACTCGAGTGGCTTAGCCACTCTTTAACCTGCTCAACGAACCCTACCATCGAAGAGAACATTTCTAATGTTAATTCACCTTGCCGTATTACAATAAATATAAATTAAGTCAATCAGCACTGTTAAATAAATTTCTGATATATTTTTAATAAATATATACGTATATGCATAACATTCGTTGCAATCAGTGGCGGCCGGCCAAGTTGTGAATCTGAGGCGCTGCTTCTTCAAAAATGTTGAGTTGAGTGTTTTTTTTATCGTAAAATTATTTTAATGCTTTTGTGGGATATTATTTCTTTCTCGACCAAAATTATAGTTTCTTTCACTTTTACTTCTAAAAAATAATCGAGGTCCGAGATTCAAGAGGAAATATGGCATTTGAAGTCACGAAAAATCTACGCTCCTAATAAATGTCAATAAAGTGCCTCAAAACGAGACCGTGATGACCATATAAGTCGTTTTATGGGTATTTATTATCAAATAAAATCTTCTGCTAACCCTGCCTAGCTATAGGGGTTAAATTAACAAGTATATGTAATAAGGAGGGTTAGGGAATTTGGTTTTCTACTGACTCTATAGGTTGTGCAGTAGGCGTAATTGATGATGTTTAAGAAACATTAGAAGAAAATTTTACGCTGTATAATAAGCCCTTTAGTGAACAGCGATCTCTCTGTTCGGTTTGTGCAGTTATATGCCTACTTGAGCCAGCAAAAAGTAGTATTTTATGATAATAAGCGCCGAAACTTCAAACCTTTGCGCACTTTCGAACCATTATAAATTTTGCTAAATATTCATATTGTCATGAACCATCACTGATTGCAATGGTATGTAGGTATCTACACAATTTGTTAGATTTAACATTATAACAACTTTAAATGGCTTTTTGCATTTAGTCATCAATGTATTTGTTTATCCAAAGAGAGGATATATTAGCCAACGGCTGTACTTTGAAAATTAAACGGAAGCCCTGTAAATATGACGACCCTAAAAAGTTTATTTTGTTTCAATAATTTAACATTTAAAATACAAAGTGGGAAATTTTTGCATATCTGATGATTAGAGGTGGATTTAGGATTTTGTAGACGGGAGCGCCAATATTATCTTAATCTTAATGGCCGGCAAAAAAGAGTGAGATTGTAAACTTAGCCTAAAATAAATATTGTATTGTAGGTACAGGGCTTTTTTGGACATTTTGGAGCATCTCTAGCGAAATAACTTTAAATTTTCAAAGCTGAGCATTTTTCCCAAATTGTTAGACATCAGGATTAATAAATGAAGATCGTAAATTTGTTTAAAAACACCAAATTTTGTTTCGTTTAAATTAATGATTCATTTGTCGGATAGTCCGCTCGTTACTGATTCCGGATTAGTGTTCGCAATTCCGAAAAAAATTCAATCCCGTGATTTCGGGATCGATGTATTAATGGCTAAAGTTGATTCAAGACAGATACATTAAATTGTTATTGCTATAACATTAAATAATAATCTTTATATTCTTTATTCAACGTAAAGAGACAAAATAGAAAAACATTACCTACTTACTCAAGTACTTGTGTATGAACTTATAAACACAAACGATACAAAATATCAGTTAACAACGCAGCAAAAAATATAGATTACTTATTGCAGGGTTAAAAGTAAAACTAATAACACAAGAAACAAAATGTAAGCAATAAAAGTACTAAAAACAAATACTATGATAACAAAAATAAAATATAACGTTTATATGTTTATCTATAATAAGATTATTAATACTGCGTGACTTCTTTCCTATCCCGATTGACCACACAAATAACACAAAAAACCAGTTTACTAAAACTTTGATCCCCAACTCGGGATCTTATTTTTGTGCAAAAGCACTCTATGAGCAAGAAGCTCTTTTTGATTTGACGGTGTTGGTTGGAGGTATGGACATCAGAAAATTATAGGCCATCTGACGATATGCACCCCTGATTCCACCATTTTTATAAAGCGTCATTTCTTTTAAATCGAATTCATTAGATCAGTTTGACCAGGTCGTGTTCTAACTGGGTGCATTATGTTCTCTAAAGTCTCATTTAGAGTATCTGATAAGGACTTCTCAGTCTTCTCACTTTGGCTTTGGGTTTGTTGGACTACTGACTGCAAAGGAACCTCATCCTCCTCGTCACTTATTTCAACTTCTATTTCGTCTGTTTTTTTTTGCAAATGCTTCAAAATACTCCTCTGATAATTCTTTTTGAGGGAATTTCGAAGAGTGCGTCCACATTTGGTCATCTGGATCTGGATTTGTTAGATAGGTACCGCAAGATTCCTGCTGTGACTAATACGTATTCTTAATGAATTGTACAATTCCTCACTAAGGCCGCAGTTAACTTTATTAATTTGATCAGAAATTACGCTACTAGCGTCATTCTAGTGCGTGTCTAGTATCTATGCATGCATTTGCGGATCATCAAGGCCAATACCGTAAATGCGGGATCTGAGCTTACGAATCCCGACATTGTCTGGACCGGAATTTTGTCGGGATCCCGAGATTAACGGTTTTGGGATTTCGGGATTGGAAACTCTATTCCGGATACACCAGGTTTCATTTTTAAAAGAACTGAGAAAAATAAATGTTATGGAACGGTTTTGTAATTCCAGTCAGTTAATTTTAAAGATAGAGGCATCAGACCTGGTATACTTGGAATCAGTAAAACTGATATTTTTCTGACAGCTTTGCAATGCTCATTTATTTCTTTTGCTAAAAATTCCTGGCAATTCATGAAAAACTCTACAACTTTGGTGACTTAAAGTTTTATAAAAGCGCTAGGAGTGCTCCAAAATATACGGAAAAACTCTATATTCTGCATTATTTCTCATGCTTGAAGGTTAAAATTTAAAATACTTTTAGATCAATATCTACCATTTGTAAAAGAGTGATATAAATAAGTATTGCTATATTGTATATATTTTTAATCGAGTAAAAGATGATAGGACGAAAATTATTTGACAAGTAACTAGTAATGCTTCTTTATTATTCTACCCAATTCATACTTTTGGCATCAGTATTATCATTTCGGCTTTAAAATGATATATAATTTAAATCCTATTATCCTTACATTAAAATTTAATCAAAGTGATAATTAAGTAACTGGTAATCTCGGGATTGGTTTTCACCTGCCGGGCACATGTGTGATTACAAGTGACCGCACTTCCGGTTAAACTGAAAACCGAATGCGCCACACAGAAGTGACGGGACCATTTAAGATTAATTGCAGACTGATTGCGTGTCTTACCTATGATGATTTAAATGTTCTAAATTTACACTTGTGGAACCTACGCCAATGAAATATTATGCCTGCTACCAATCCTCTAGTGATATTACCTATGTCAGCAGCGATGTTCCAAACTTCATTAAATATAAATTGCTATTTTCAAACTTTGTTTTGTTATTCGAACAGAATATTTTCATAAATAAAATATTTTATATTAAGTTCTGTTGTCAACATGTTGACTTACCTTTTGTATATATAAGGTATTTTCTTTTAAATAGAGACGACTACTCACGTTTAAATTTATTTCTACTTTTTCATTAAATATTTGTTTCTGTACCCAATAGTATAGTTGTTATTAACTATTCTTACTATATTAAGTTTGCAACATTCCTTATGTTATGGAACTTTGACAATTCGCGTAAGTTATCTATGTTAGAGTTAATGTTTAAAGTTTCTTAAGTTGTTCTGTCGAGTTTCTGATTTGCATTGAACAATGCCACTTTGATCACATGGCTTGACAAACAAGAGTTATTTGATTATTTTTTTATAAATATTTTCTTGTTCTTACTTATTGTGCTGGAGATAACCAGCATTATATGTGTCCCTACTACATAACTCAACATTATAAATAAATTGTACTTAATGTTTGCAAGTTTTATGTATTGATGTTCAAAATAAATGTAATTAAGTGAAATTTAACATATAGATTTTTTCTTTATTTTTACCTGCATTTTTAAACATGAGGGCACAGACAAAAATATTCCTAAAATTACTCCTGGAAAAAGTAGGAAAGGTAAACCGCCCAATGATTGACACTTTAACACATTTGGTTTATTTCATATTATCTCCACTTTAAAAATATATTAAATAGATTTATGCAGTTGCATGTGGTAATTCGTTTTATAAGCTTTTACCCTTAATACCAATTTATAGGATTACATAACTTTTATTATTAAAAATGACGCTTAAAGCCAGTTTTCTAGTTATTGGCCCCATATTTTTGTAATTGGCGCCCAAATATAGGCCCCATATTTTAGTAATTGGCGCCCAATTATTGGCGTTCAACTCAACAAATGATTTCAAACAAAAAGATCATCAAAATTTTATTATAAAAAAAATTGTAATAAATAGTAGGTGTACCCACATAACTATTTTATTTCTAGCCTAGTTACGAACACAGTTTAGAAATTAAATGTGTAAAACGGAAACTAGATTATTTTAATTACCTAAGTGCAAATATTATTCATAATAATTATTAGATTAATTTTAAGCAAGAAATACAAACAAACAATTATTTTAATGAGTTATTATTTTTAAGGCAGGAATGATGGTATACTCTTAAACAGTTCTGACATTTAATGCCATTTTTTAGTAATGTGATATGTCAAATTAGGGCAAAATTGCCCATTTAGGTGCCTAACAATATGCCCTTTAGAATGTCCTAAAATTGGAAGTGTTTCCGGAGATAGGTATGCGAAAAAAAACCGAACTATTGAAAAATTGTTTTATTTTTTCCTATGATTATTTAAAAACGGATTTCAAATTGCAATGCTCTTTTGCAATGCCACTCTTTCCGTTCTATCCAATGGCTTGAAATCTGACGTGTCGTCTTCAAGGTGTCATCATCAATTTTCTTTAAATACCAACTTAAGTTTTTTATATCGATTTTTCAGATGATATTGGCGGTATTAATACGGACATGTGTTCTTTAATTTGTTTTTATTTTTTAGTAAAAATTTAAGATTGTTAAATTTGACTAGAATAATGAGACCGCTACTCTCATTGAATAGTAAAAATTTACGGAAATGGTAAATTTGACTAGAATGATGAGACCACTACTCTCATTGACTAGTAAAATTTACGGAATAGGTAAATTTGACTAGAATGATGAGACCACTACTCTCATTGA